>JALLBF010000077.1:0-17132 GCA_036939945.1 Thalassiosira sp. AJA248-18
ATGAAACATCCAATTTATCAACATCTATTTGCTCTTTTATTTTCCATGTTTATCAAAAGCTGATTCCATTTCATTGGATGCAATGTGACATCAGCCAACAATATTACTCCATCAAATTAACAACCATAACTAGAAGTCGTCAACCGCTGCAGCCAATGCATCCATCTTATCGAATCAGCAGCCACATCACAACATCAACCATAACCATTGTTACAAAATATAGTGTGCATTATTCTGATTGTCCTTCCCTAACTATTGCTGGAATATGATTTTCCAGCAAATCAATCAACCTTCTATCATGATTTGACTCGTTGGGGCTAAATGCAGCCTTCTTCCTGCATTGCATGCACGGGATTCGTTTGGGCACTCTGTCTTTCATTTCAGCACGAGCCATCTGCTACATCGGACGAAAATTCATCTTTGCATATTCCGCAAATGGTGTAATCCTCGTTCACAGCGAATAATTTGGAAGTCTCACCAGTACGGGGACGCAGAGAAGGAGGGCCATTAACCAGGATTGCGCACAGTTTGCTCGACAAACGTTCACCATTGTTGTAGACTTGTTTGTAGACATCACCACCAGCCTCCTTCATTGTGCCGGGACCGTGCTTCTTCCCGCCTTCCCACTCACCCTCGTACACAACCCCATTAGTGGACGTCAGTATACCTTTACCATTTTGCCTGTCGTCCTTCCATTCTCCTTCATACACATTCCCGTTAGCAAAATTCATTTTGCCTTTGCCATTCTGATCATCACCCTTCCATCCACCTTTGTACGCATCTCCATTTTGGTGTACGTGTATGTGCCCTTGTCAGTAATATCACCCTCGTTCCATTCCCCTTTGTACATATCCCCGTTAGCATACATCATTGTACCTTTACCATGCTCTTGGTCATCCTTGTATTCTCCTTCGTATACTTCCCCGTTGGGTGATGGGATGGTCGATGATGGTGGCATCTCCCTCCAACCTCCAACAACAACAACAAAAGAATAAGCAGAAGGTCGGCCACCGGCGCCAGTCAGTCAAACCCGCCCTCTCACTCCCATCAACGGCTCCCCTCCAGTGCGAAGAACGGCCGTCATCGTTCCCAACTGCAATCCAAACGACGCGGCTGCAGCGCCTCCTCCCGCCGCTGCGCCATCGAGCAGTAGCCTTTTGCTCCGATTTTTTTGTATGGCGACGTATGGAGAGGTATACGACAGATATTGTAATCATGGCTGGCATCATAGACAGTGCCCCTACACATGTGCTAGGGCTGAGAACTGAGAACAATCCGCAATTTTGTTTGGGGAACATCAGGGTAGGGGTAAGCAGTCATTCTCACTGTCGACGTGAAATGAAGAATCCAGACGGTGAATTTTTTTCCATCTTTAGCCGAGAGATGCACAAAGTAGACAATATGCAACAACGCACATCAAAGATGTCTCTAGGCGCGAAATAGATTGACATCATTGCAAATGACAGAGTATGACTGCCCGTGTAAGTTTCCAACTGCGGCATTCAATGTAGTCGCCGAAGTCTGCAGTAATGATGATCGCGATGTTGGCCGTGATGAAGTGATAAGTGATGCTGCTGCTGCTGCTGCTGCTCGTGCTGAACGCCTGGCAGCTGGTGGTGATTGCATTGTTTGGCACCTCCGTCGATACGAGACCGACTCCACTGCGGCGCGGTTGATAAAGAAGTGTCTCTCGCGGATGGGCGAGAAGCTCGGCCACGTGGCATCCCTTCTGCTGAATCTCAGCTCACGATGGATGGCGTGCGGCATACCGCATCGACCGAGGTGGCACTGCTGATGGAGCATTGCATATCTCATTTGACCCCCCGCGTTGTTGGGGGCGATGGAATATATCTTTTCGCGGAAGCTTTTTTGAGGCGGAGTGTGGACATTGCGTCCATTTGGAGTACACGGAGCAATATGATGCCCTCATTTTGCGTTGTCGACTTGGAAACTCAAACGGTCCGAGGAGCAAAAGCTAGCTCGGCCTAGACATTGAATCACAGCCCCTTTTGTAAACAGACAAGATAGAGATGAGACCTCCTCCGTTGCCACACACCACACCATCAACACTATTCGTCGGCGGAGGAGTCGCGATGGAGGAGGGGTGGGAAA
This sequence comes from Thalassiosira sp. AJA248-18, assembly GCA_036939945.1. Lineage (NCBI taxonomy): Eukaryota > Bacillariophyta > Thalassiosirophyceae > Thalassiosirales > Thalassiosiraceae > Thalassiosira > Thalassiosira sp. AJA248-18. The sequence continues at coordinate 2,113 of JALLBF010000077.1, forward strand.
GGTGGTGCGTGGGGAAGGCGAAGGCTTCAACATCATTATTAGATAGATAATCTCATCTTTGCGACATAATGTGAAAGAAGTAGTTATGGATCTTATAGTTGTACTGATTCCGTCGTTCCTAAATGAAAATCATACAACAAGCTTCTGAAGCAGATACAAAAAGGTGTCGAAGTGTTAGTCCTACTTTATTGAAAAGGCTAACTCTGACCTTATCATAACGAAGCTCGCATCTCCTGAAATCTTATGAAAGAGATCTCCAGTCTCCAGGTCGCAGGCAGGCAGGAGGCTACTAATAATTACTAATCAAGGCTTCTAAAAGTTCAAAGAGAGATTGGAAGAGATTCGACGGCTGGGGTCGGTGGTAGAGACTGGAAAAACATTAATTAGATTGCAATAATCATCGAACAAAAGATATAAAATGAAGCTATCCTTCCTCCTCACCGCATTCCTCACCTATCCAACTGGCGCATCAGCCTCCCGATTGCCCGCCTCGACGACATCCATCGCCACCCTGCTATCCTCGGCCATCATCCTACTTCCCTCCGCCTTCGTCGTCGTCGTGGCACAAGAGCAGGACGATGTTGCCGAATGCGATGGCTGGGCGTCCGCTGGAGAATGCTCCTTGAATCCAAATTATATGCAGGAACATTGTCCTATTGCTTGTAGGAGGCAGGCGGACCTTGATAGGGATATGGCAGAGGAGATTGGTGAGTTTTGATCTTGTGGCTTAGTACGTTACCATGGGATTGGGGGGGGGGCATCATTTGCAATCAAATGTGTGGACTTTTCACCAATGAGGGTGATGAAACGCTGCTGACGTACATTTCATGGATTGATTTCACGTGATCTAACATAATCATGCTCTTTTCTGTATCGAATTTTCAGAGAATAAAATTGGACACATCAACTCATTCTTCGAATTAGAAGCAGAAAATATTGATAAATAGTTGATCAAATTTGATCAATTCAAAGGAAAGGTTACCGTGATTACCAATGTGGCGAGTTATTGTGGTAAGTAAAAATTGCTGGAATATGTTTCGCTGCCCAACTGGGAATACTGTATGTACTTACTCACTCACAATATGATTCCATGCTACTACGTGGGCAATGCAACATTTATTGGCGTAAATGCATTGTAACAAACAAATAATTATTATCGGATCAAAGGATACACGGAGTCCCATTATCGAGGGCTGGTGGAACTCTACAACCAATTCAAGGAGTCTCCTGTAGGCTTCAATATTTTGGCATTCCCGTGCAATCAAGTAAGTGGGGAGTTTATTATGTCAAACTGTTATCGTTCCTTTGTTTTGTTTTTTCGATCAACTCTGCATAACATTCTGCCATTTTCATTTTTGGTTTCACTCTAACTTTTCATTTTACTTCTTCAATTTTGATCATACTCATACCACATATTATTATATCACATTTTACACAACATGCTTTAGTTTGGAGAACAAGAGTGAGTTAGCTGTCCACCTCATTTTGTTGGTTCAAAAATAGATTCCAAGGTTATTTTTTTGAGTGGTGGTGGGCTGTTGTGGGTTGTAGGCTGTTGTTGTCCTGTTGTTGTTGCTGTTGGCACAGCTCCATTTTTTCTCACCCCCATTGTTTTATTTGCTATTACAGACCAGAGAAATGCCCTGCAATTAAACGTTTTGCCAAGGCGAAAGGTGTTGAGTTCACGATGATGAACAAAATCGATGTGAATGGTATAGATGCCCACCCTGTGTATCATTACTTGAAAAAAGTAGCAGGTCCGGTAAGTCTATTGTGCTTATGAATCTTTCAGTCACTGGTATTCAATTATTATTCTGATCTTTTTTACACGTTGGCTTGCAATTTGGATAATGTGCTATTGGGTGAATGCACATACAACCCAAGCCTCGCATCACTTGGAATTTTGCCACATACTATATTGTTACGCCGGAGGGAGTTGTGGCGTCCATGTCGGGTGTAGAGCCTATGGGCTTGGCTGCTTCTATAATGACAGCGATGGGTGCAGATGATTCCTCGGACGATGAGGAGGACGCGGGGGAACTGTAGTAATTCACTCTCAAGGTAGTAATTACAGTCGTAGACATATTCAACCAAGATATCTTATAACTTGGGTTATTAACAATTATTGAGCTTGATTTCTTTCTTCTATCTAAACTGAACCCGCCTGGACAGTGCGGTGCCCAATCTATTGTCAAAATTATGAAAAGACGACACCCAATTGTTAAGATGAGTGATTGGCATGTGAAAAATTGGTGGAGTGAAAGTAATGAGATCCCTAAATACAAAATTACACTATTCTTTCATTTGGCAGGTGTTCGTTCATTGGTTGAATGCAGGAAGCACACGCAGCAAATCATCAGCCCGGCCGTGAAAGTGATCGTTAAAGGTTGACATCGCTGAACGGACCAATGCAGTTAAAAATGGATTCTGCTCAAGAACTATGACATTCGTGCGCGAGAAGGTGAAGTTTCTAAGGAGGATGATTGCGCTCTCTTGGACGGCTTTGACAGATTGATGAGTTCTCATTATATGCACAATGGCGTCCAGGTCCTCGCTCGTTATTTCTGCTACCTCATTGGTGTCAACATTCACGCTAATGTTACATAGGGCCGCCAGAGCGGCCTTGCAGACTGATGAATTCCCCGAGTGCAGCCACATGCCTGTAGAATATGGACGCGAGAGAAAGCAAATGCAGCAGCAACAATGAGATAATGGGAGGAAAGACGGGTTTATCGTCTTTTTGATCATTGAGCTCAGAGGCTTACACGAATAGATCAAATCAGCGGCATCGTTCTCTTCAAGTAAATCTTTGTTTTCAGCAAGCGTTGACAGGCATTTCAAACAACCCAACGCTTCCTCGCATATTTTTTCGGAGGCGATATGGGCTGCTAATCCATTGACCACTGGCTCAATTGCGCATCGACCTACTCTCATCTTGAGGTGTCTTGGAACAGAGCAAGACCACATGACGACGAAACCTTTTCCCTGCATTTGTCTCGAGCCAGCAAACAGTTCCATGGCTGCCGCAACTGCCTCTGCCCCCCCCAGATTGACGATTTCATCTTTAAATGAATCGCTCCTTGCTGATAATGCCCAAATCGCATGAGCTCCATTAACTTGAACGGATAGATTTTCTGGGTGAGTTGTCATGGCACGGACAAAGATCTCTGGTGCCGGTGAATCACGTGCCCTTAGAATCTCAATATCAGCACCACTGGTGAGGTTGGCAAGTGCCGAAAACGCTGTGCACACAAACACAGGATCGTGCTTCAGCTTATCCAAAGCATTTATTATTCGGCTTGTTCCGCCCCTCTGGCAAACATCAGCTCTCAGATAATTATCCAAAGCAGTACTCGAGAGAATAGCAGTGCCAGAAGATTGAATTGACAAGTGACTTGGGAACTTCCACATGCAGCACACAACTGTGTCAAGCAACTTTTCGTTTCTGAGAAGGATTGTTGCTGCTTGGTACCCCTTGCTTGTCATGACCAGAATTATGTTCAATGCGGAGTCGACCAAATCGAAAGCATCCTGATTGTCGATTTCTTGTTCCAGAAATCTCACAATAACATTAAGGAGTTCATCGTTGAGGAAATCCATTATCCGATTTGATACCGAAAATAAAGTACCCAATATCCCAATGCAATGTCTTCGCAATTGCTTTGAATTAGGAAATCTAACCATTGCTCCGATCATCAATCCGATTGTGCTGTCATTTTCGAATGACAGTACCAGCCCCTCTCTCATCGCAAAAAGTGCTTGCAGAGCACCAGTTCCTTGCTCCAAGTTCTGTTCGTCTTCCTGATGAATTACGAGGCAATTTATCACATTAGTCACTGATCTTGACAAAAGGGTGTTCAGAAACAGACCCAGGGCATCACTAGAACGTGAAAGAGACTGCATGACCAGAAAGTTTTGAAGAGCGGAGCAAGCTGCTGCTGCATTTGTTGGGTCATTCTTGTGTTGTGACAAGGAATCAGCTATTGTTTCCAGCTGCTCTGAAACAATCTCGCCGCCTTGTGCAGTAGTTGGCTCGCCTTCAGACGCTAAAGCGAAGAGGCAAGCGAGTAATTTACAGGCATTTTCATGAACACTAGTAGACGTCGCAAACCTCTGCATTGCTTTGACTGTCTTGGATATTAGAGGGACAATTCTGATTCTGGTGAAAGCTGGTGTTGTAACCAATCTGAGATTGGCGCGAAGGCATCCAATGGTTTCATCTTCACTGGACCCTTCTCGGAATTCAAGGTTCTGATACAGATTGTCTGCGTCTGATGCCAGGGTAAGCAAATCGCGGATAGTGCTCAGTAGTGTGGCAGGTATATCCGAATCCTCCTCAACAAGACGCTCAAATTTCGTAATGATTCCCTTGCCTCGAATGTCAGACAATAATACCGGGTCAACTGCAAGCGTCGTTAAAGCAATGCAAGCTCTAATTTTGGTGGTCACACAATGATCTTCATATCGAGTCATGCTATAGCAATCATAAGCGTGATTGATTCTGCCAATTCCACCCAACTCGCATACTCGCTCTTTGTTCAGTGGAGATTTTATGCATATTGCGGAGAGTGCGGCACAACATTCTGACTGCACGGTGATGTGTTCCTGGAAAGCTTCCATGCATGAGATGATTGCAGGAATGCCATCATCTACCACTGGTCGGGAGAGCGATAAAGTTGGCGACATAGCACAGACATGGGCTAGGCACCGACATCCATGCAAAGCAACAGTCCCTGAATTGGAATATGTCTTCATAGTAACCGCAACAGCAGACAGGAGGGCCTCTTGTCCACGCGAATCCCTCACAAAGCATGACATCTTGGAGAGGAGGCAAATAATCGTTTCGTGAAATGCCTGCGAATTTAGAGGAGAAGTCATGACATCCCCAATATGCCTCAAGGTTTTTCCTATCAAAAGTTCAACTTGATCCGGGTCTTGTATTGCATCAGGATAAAATATGTTCCACAGGAGTCTATTTCCATGCACCTGAACAGATATGTTTGTCTGATACCGTCCCATTGCATTGAGGACTGCGTCAAAAGCATTCACTAACTTGTCTGCGACGTCGGTGTTATCCTCGACATAGCGACCCATCTTATTCGCGAATAAATCTGCAGGGTTGTCAGAGGAAAGGGAAGCTGATGACAGCCGAAACAAAGCTTTGAGTGAGTTTTCCTGCACATTCCCCCTGCTGCTATCAAAATACAGTGCTGCCATTAACCGGTGGATGCATTTTCCCTCACACATTTTCAATAAACGAAGGGCGTGTTTATGAGATGATACAATACAAGAAATGAGACCGCAACCATATTCTTGGATAGGTTCATCCTGGATGTGAGTTTCCATTGTAGTTATGATTTGCTTCATGTCGGGATTTGATGTAAGATCAGAGGTGTAGCGCGGGTTTAGAGTGACGATCGACCACAGGGTATGAAAAAGCTCAGCTTGGACAATTGCGTTGGAAGAATGTTTTGAGTTGACCATCATCAACACTTTCGTCCAACCACTATTAGGAAACGCTATGTTGGTACGACCTGGCGTGTCCATTGACACAGAATGAAGATGCGCAACTAACAAACATTCACGCAATTTTGGAAGCGTCATTAGTTGAACTGTAGCGGAGGAGTTTCGCTTCAAAACATCCATCAATTCACTGCAACAAGAGCAATCAGAAATCATGAACCGCGCTTCGGACTCAGACATTGCATCGTCAGTGGCCCCAGGGAGATGATGACCATCTGATTTCTGTTTATTATCATCTCTCGACTTCGATTTCGTCGACGCGCTGTCTCCTCCCATTTCTCGAATTTTTCTATCAAATATCGTGACATAGTCGCCTGTCAATGGCTGCACCCCTGGTGTTACTGCACTTTTGCGGGAGGAATCGAGATTGTCTGTTCTCATTTTCCCACCACTGTTACTCCGCTCAGTCGATTCTTCATTGCTCGGGGTCCTCATTGCTGAATAATCGTGTTCTGCATCTCCATGAGTTCGCGACCGAACATGCCCCGTCTGGCCCATGGGCGGTGATACATTATGGACTTCACTGCTCGATCGGACATGGGCAGTTGTACAAGCCGCCGTGTGTGCTTCTCGTTCAGCACCTCGAGCAGCCTGGGCCTCCCTCGCAGTCATGACATTCTCATCTTGAAAGTGAACATGACCAGTATCGGTAGGAGGTGCAGCTTGAACATTGTTGCGAGTTGCGCCTGCTTTTGCGGCAGAAGGCTTGCGCTCATTCCTGTCTCCTGCAAGTTTCCTTTCCAAAAGCCGATTGTAGCCGGCCCCCGCTCCAACAGTGACAGATCCTACTCGACTTTGTTGGTTCGTACTGCCATTGCTGTGGGTTCGGCTATACTGACTTCCAGAGTTACTCCGTGTATTGCTCAAGTTACCAATCGATGAATTTAGATCTTGATCATTGCTTTGAGAGGTGGTACTGTCAATACCACTACGTGGTTCTGGTTCTTCTGCAATCTTTCCAAGGCTTTCCTCCTTCTCAATGTGTCTTGTTGGGTGTGTTGTCATGATACTGGGGTCCATGCTTATTTCAGACATGACAGACATTTCGTCCATCATGACTTCCCTCGTCCTAGGGGCTACAACAGAGGGCACCCCGTGCCGTGACTCATTCTGTTCTTGCAAGGTTTCAAAGTAATCCCCCCTTCCACCTCCACCACCTGTACCACCAGGCCCTTCACCCTCATTATTAATATGCCCCCCAAGAGGCCTCACGGTACTCCCCATTCTCCCCTGTGCACTGCCTACCCCCTCATCGAGACCACTATTTCCAATAGACCTACCGTTGATATGCCCACCCATGTTGGATGGTCCGCTCCTGTGGCTGCTAGACAAACTGATCCTACGGCCACTGCGTCCATTCAATTCTGAATTGTTCTGCGCCTGTCTTCCTGGTAGCGAATCTGTTCCTTGATCCACAGACGCTCGATTGCCAAAATCAAGGGCACCGTTGCACGGTTCATTCAATTCCAATTGGGCCTGTGTGATTGATTTGCATCGTAGGCATTTTCCTTTGTAGACTTGGTATTTAATTGTCTTTTTTGAGTTGTGACATTCACACCAGAGACATGAAACAAGTTTGTATTGTTGGGTTAATGATTGAAAGAGAAATGTTGTCATTCTAAGCAAGTCATCAAATAAAATGAGGGGGGGAAATTTCGCTGGAATGGAACACTAAACAATTCGGCCAACTCCATTTTAATCAAGATATAATTTCATACAACCCCGAATCATCCAAGAGTTCATTCAATAGAATTGGTACAATTACTCAGTCATAACGAATATAAATAAGAATGACCCTCAAACTATACCCTATATCTGCCCGCTTCAATTTTGACACGCATATCAAATGCCCATTCATGACCATTATTACACAAAAGCAAAATGAAAATGGCGAAATCTAAATCGTCAAATAGCACAACAAATTGGGACTTTCACGACAGGTGTGCTCATATTATGGATATTATTCAACAGATCCCCCCCCCCAAGAAAAAAATTCGATACCTGTTCACATACCTGAGGCACTCTCATCGACCCAAAAATAACTTTATGGGTCTGCACCATTCCACACTGCATGCACATGCCCCCCTTCCTCCATCTCTCCGACTGTTCCGCTCGATTCATAACATGGCCCTGGTTGTCCAATTGAGACGGCAGCTCGCCTTGGTGGGGCCGCGCTGGTGGGTTTTTGCTGGTTCGTTTGTTTTTGCTTCTCCTCATGGTTGAATGCGAAGTCGGAAGTCGGAAGTCTATGTATGTATCAGTACGTATCAACTTCTTGTGCTTCCATTCGCACTTCGGGTACCTATGTACCTACATAATATTGGGCACGCAGCAGCTGCAAGCTTCGCGGTTAATTACCAACATAAAATTCCTGCCAATCAATGGCTTGAAATTCCTGCCATAAAGCAACTCAGAATAATGGGTCCTCTTCGTAGTTCGTATTTTTTTTGTGGTGATGGCCAGACGAGCGAGAATGCCTTCGTGACCCGAGGTGGCAATAGCCACCAACACCAAGCGCATTCTGTGTCGAGAGCCGGCTGCACCATGGGATTTTGGACTGCAGCAAGGTCGATCTCTCAGTAGTAGTAGTTAAGCTTTTTGACACTCAGAATAATAACAAAAATATAGAAAACAATCCGAACCGCAATCTCCAGCAAGCCCTGGAGCAAGCGGCCGTCCAACCAGCGACCGTGTCAATTTTTGCACCGACCGGGCAGCAACAAAACCCGGCCGGCCAACCTCCCCAGCAGCAATCCCAACTCCCCTTTGGGCAACAGCAACAATTTGCGCCCGTGGGTGCCATGGGATATGTACACCAGAATTTTGGTTGGCTACCCCAGCAAATCCACCACCATGCAGGTTTCGTTCCCCCCACCCCAGCGACGGCGACGGGGGCGGGGGCAGCACCACCGGATCGGTTTGCACCTCCCGGCCAAACCACGCCCGCCCAAGGAGCAACAATATGGCAGCAAGTGGCTACGGGGACCGCCCCCGCGACGGCAATTCAAAATATTAATGCGGCCGGCGGGGCAACTCAGGGGCAGAGGGGCAACTTGCCTACCAACCGGTGGCTGCGACGACGGCAGCAACAGCAGCGGCAATGGCAACAGCGGGGGCGGCAACAGCGGGGACAGGTTTGCAGCAAGGCCTCGCAACCACCAACCAACCGCCAACACCCCCACAACCTGCGGCACCCCCTGCGGCGGCAGCACATCCGACGGGGGCACCAACAGTCCAGCCAGCTCCGCCAGCAACGTCCAATCAATGGGGATTGAGAGCCGCATTGCAACGCCAAGCAGCGATGCTCACGCCCGACAGATACAAGGTGGAATTAGAATGGCAATCGTTGGTAAATGCGGAGAGGCAGAAGGAGGAAAAGTTAAAGGAGAACGTCCTGATGGGACAAGACACTCTACGGGTGTTCGGCTTCATGAGGAAAAATTCCCCATTCGTCCAAAAGGTGCACTCCATCGCTACCTTCCTCGAGGTCGGCGGGCCTCCTGAAATAATGTGGAATGTCATTGGGTGTGTGGGGGATCGATCCCTGTCGGGCAACCTCCCCACAGCGGTGACCATGCCTCCTCAGAACTCGTGGAAGTGGGTAAAGATTAATAATATCTCCCTCAATGGAGTGTCGGCAGGGGCATTTTCAAACGCCCCAGGGAATAAACAAAAATTGTGGAAGCCAATCTCCCCCGGCTGATCTTCCTCCCGGGAGAACTGGGCGAGGACCACGAGGATGGGAGTCTCCTCACTTGCCAGGAGCTACGAGATAAGGTATCGCAAGTGGCAACGCGAGACAACCCCCCGTTTGCTGTGGCGGATGCCCAATTGATTCTGGATTGGTGTGTGGTCGCGAGTCAACAGCAACCAGCCGACCCCAACAGCAGTGTGCTGGCAATGGCAGTGGACGCTGTCACGTGCCAAAGTGACCCTGTCTTTCACGGATGGTATGAAAAGCGAATCAACAAGACCCTCGGCGTGATGGGGGCTCCAGCACTGGCTCCAACAACAGGGCAGACTGCGCCCGCGGCAACACCAAGTACAGCCACAGCACAAGGCATGGATCAACAAACCATGATGGGATTAATCCAATTCGCAATGCAGCAGGGCATTGCTGCGGCAGTTCAAGCTGCTCCAACCCAACCACCGCCACCAACCAAGCAACCAAGTCAAGCCCAACCACCACGCACAATTGGCCAAGGCACCAAGGAGTTTGATGTATTTGATTGGGCGGTATTGTGTGGCTGGTCTGGGGTGGAACGCACCGACCAGCTATCTCCACTGTGGTCGGAATGGATGTCCACCACCAACAGGAACACCCAGCATGAACAACTCATCCGCCACATGAAAAAATGGTCCATCATTTTCAACTACCCAATCAACCCCACTGTGGAATTTTTCAAGCGTGCTATGGAAGACTTTGTGAACTTACGGTTCAACCCGGGCGAGTATGTGCCCACGTTTCCCACCGCGGATAAGGGCATGAGCGGTTTGCTCTGCATGCCGACCTCTGACGTCCAACGCATGTCAAGAAGGCGCAGGGACCAGGCTCAGGAGCGAACCCAGCCCACCATGACGATGGCAGAGGATCTACAATTGCAAGCGTCCGACCCTCCAGCACCCCCGAAGGCATATGATGAGTTAATGCTGGTGACAGCTACAAATGCTGCGTGGGTGTGGGCAATATGCGGTGACAAGTGCGACCACTACCTCAAGCTGAAGGCCATGAGAGACACTTTGGATCACCCCACGGTGTTCGCGGTCAAGGACCAGTTCACCCCCTTGAAATGCTATCAGTATAAGTGGGCCAAGCTGTCGGATAGCCGCCAGTTTTTCCGTCAGCGGCTTCACCCCAGTGATTTTGAGGGACCAAACCCTCCCAAGTATCCCATGTCAACAATGGATGGCCTCATTGATCATGTACGGTGGGTTGCCCACTACGAACTCCCCAATTTCCCAAGAGAGTGGACAGCAAACCCAAGGCAACCTCCGCGCAACCAACCCCAAACTTATCCAACCCAGCCGTTCATCCCCCAGCAGCAAGGGGGTGCAACCTTTTTCAGCGGTGGCAACCAGCCCCTTTTTCAGCCTCTTCCATCCCTCCCACTACCGCCGCACCCATTTCAGGGGACCCATCAACAACAGCCCATGCTCCCTCCCCTGCCAACGGCGAGTAATCCAGGGGTGCAACAGGGTGGAAGCGACCCATTGGCCCCCCATGTCCACCCATTCATACGCAGATGTTTTCACGAGCATCATACCAAGTTCAAGGGTCGAATTGGGATGAAGAAGATCTTGAACGGCGCCAACAAGCGTTTCCAAGATATACCGCCACTCCAGGGTTTGGTGGATGCACAAGGCAAAACCGCCGTGTGCTACAATTATCTGTGTGGAAAATGCCCGATGAAGCGCTGCGAGTTTGTGCATGTCAACGGCAGGGATTTGAGTGATGAGTGGGCACACAATTTTTGTCAACTCATCCACCCTGGTGTCAATTATGTCGTGCGGAATGAGGCGGCAGCGCCTGGGGATGACAAGGGCTCCCCGTTCAAGAAGCAAAAACTGATAAGAAACGAGAAACATCCACCTCCCATGTCAACCACTACCGCCCAACAATAACAACAAAATCAAGCAATTACATCAAAACAACAACAGCAACACAGCGCGGCGCAGCCACCAGCAACTGTGCGCGCACTGAGCGACAACGTGCGTGAGGGGAGAAGGAGGTCGACGTGGTGGCACTCGAAAAGGAATTCACCCTCCTCCCTACCAAGCCAGATTATGAAGAGGCGGCGGAGTGGGCCAAGAAGCCAAAGCGCCCACTCCTCGATGGAGGTCAAGGTAAGCATGTTGACTTTGTTCCAGCGGAGGAGAAGTGGGCGCGGCGAGTTTCTAAGGCGAAGCATCGGCGGCAACGACGGCGACGGAGAGTCGGCTCTACCCAACCTTCAATGCCAGGCGCGGCGACCGGCGTCGACGATGGCGCTGGCTTGCCCCATGTGCAGCGAGGGGAGGGTGGAACTGTACAGCAAAGCGGGAACAGCAAAATCACGCCGGCAATAGTTAGTGAGGAGCAGCGAAGCACCCCTGTCGTACCTGTGGATCCAAATATCCCAGGGCAATCGACCCAAACCGCCAATGACGGTACCTGTTTGCCAACCGTGGAAGTTATTGAGGAGCAGCGCAGCACCTTTGTCGGACCTGTGGATCCAAATATCTCAGGGCAATCGACCCAAACCGCCAATGACGGTACCTGTTTGCCAACCGTGGAAGTTATTGAGGAGCAGCGCAGCACCTTTGTCGGACCTGTGGATCCAAATATCCCAGGGCAATCGACCCAAACCGCCCAACGACGGTACCTGTTTGCTAAATAACAATACAACCCCAACGTGCGCCCCAATTGTGGCTATGCCCTCTACCTTTGTTCAACGCCCGTCAATGGCGACTTTGGCCCAATGACCGACGGAGATGGAGGGCCTCAAGCCTCCCCGTCTGGCAAATGGCGCGAATGTAACTGGCTCGTCCAAGGAGCAGCATCGCAAGGAGAACAAAGCCCTGCGTCAACAAAAACAGGCAAACCAACCGTCCACCAATTATTGGTCACAGTATAGCGGCCAGTTCGCTATCCCAACTCCAAAACAGGCACCTACCAAGTGGCGCAACAGCATGTGCCCTTCGGGTTTAGCGCTCCATCACCCGGCGGCAGAGCTCCTCCTCCAATATGCAACTGAGGGGTGTCCAACCGACACTGGCAAGCCGTGGTCCATTGAGCAAATGAAGACGGCGGTCGAGCGGGGACCACACCAATCGGCCCTCGACCCGGAAGCAATGCAATATTTCTAGAAAGAGGTCATGGAGAAGGTGGCCCAGGGACAGGCAAAGGTGGTGTTATGGGATGATATCAAGGACTCCCCACCACCACAACTCAAGGTATCACCAATCACGCTCATTCCGCATAAATCTCGCATGTTTCGGGCAATTTTGGATCTTTCATTTGCAATTCGTTTACAATCGGGGGAGGTTGAGGTCCCATCTGTCAATTCAACGTCAGTCAAGGCAGCTCCGGCGGGTGCCATCGATCAAATGGGGCACTCGTTACAGCGCATAATTCACGCGTTTGCTCAAGCACCAGAGGATGCCAAAATTTTCTCAGCCAAGTGGGATATCAAGGATGGCTTCTGGCGCCTCGATTGTCAAGAGGGAGAGGAGTGGAACTTCGCGTATGTCCTACCACAGGCGGAAGGCAAGCCAACAAAGCTCATCGTTCCAACAAGTCTCCAAATGGGGTGGATTGAATCACCACCATTTTTCTGTGCAGCATCGGAAACTGGCCGGGATGTTGCCCAACGCTACACCGAAGCGCCAATGGGGTCATTGCCTGACCACAAATTCATCGATCACGCAGCTCAAGGCGACTATTACTCTGCACTACCTCCAAAGAGCGATTCCAACAATCTTTCGTATATGAACGAGGTCTATGTGGATGATTTCATTGCCCTGGCGGTTCCAACGTCACAAGAACAATTGCGGCACGTCGCCAATGCGGTAATGTCGGGAATCCATGATGTCTTTCCGCCCAGTGACGAGGATGCTACGGATGCATTGTCCATGAAGAAGCTGCTAAAACTCGAGGGCATGTGGGCCCTCGTCAAGGATATCTTGGGCTTTACGTTCGATGGACTGGAAAAAAGATTGTGGCTGGAAGCCCCGAAGCGCGACGCCCTGTTGACCATTTTACAAGGCTGGATCAAATCTGCCACCCGCTCAAAGGCAGGGATCCCGTTTGATGAGTTCCAATCGGTAATATCCAAACTGCGCCACGCATTTGTCTCCATTCCAAGCGGGAATGGGCTTCTGTCGCCATGCAATGGCATTCTGCGGATGCAACCAAAGTTTGTGTACTTGCATAACAATGATGCACTCCTCGAGGCAATTCGAGAGTGCCGCACCCTCCTTCGCGAATCAACTTTGATGCCAACCAAATGCGCTGAATTGATTTCTGGTTGGCCCGGCTTTGTTGGAGTAAAGGATGCCTCGAGCCATGGAGTTGGTGGCATTGTTGTCGGCGAAGGCGAGGCGTGTGGCGTGTGTGCCAACAGTGTTCCGCGCGGAGTGGCCAGATGATATCAAGGCTGCGTTCGCACGCGGGGAGATAACCAATTCTGACCTTGAATGTGCCGGCTTGTTGTTATTGTGGCTGGTCATGGAGGAGGTGTGCCCACTCAAAATTGGATCGCGGGTAGCTCTCTTCAGTGACAATTCGCCAACTGTTGGATGGGTGCAGCGGCTGGCCTCGAAGCGGTCCAAGGTGGCGGCACAACTTGTTCGGGCCTTGGCGCTGCGCATGACGAAGAGGGGAGCCGTCCCACTCACAACTTTGCATATCAGTGGGGTTGAAAATGCGATCACTGACGTGCCATCTCGCTCGTTTGGCAGCGAACCAAAGTGGCACTGCCGCACCAACTCACAACTACTCACCTTGTTCAATGAAAAATTCCCCCTGCCTAACCAGACCTCCTGGACCGTCTTCCAGCCTACCAACGCCCTCTTTATGAAAGTGTGTTCCGTGCTGCGGACGCAGCCTTTGTCGCTGGAAGAGTGGCGGCTACTACCAAAAATCGGGAGTCACAATACGCCAGTTGGTGCGCCTTTGTCCGACCTTTGGGAGTGGACCCTTCGCTTCAGGAAAACCCCTTCCACCACAGAGTCTGATGTCTCACTGGATTCGCAGCCCTCACGCGATCTGGCTACTTTGGTCGAGGACAACAAGTCCAAAGTGGAACAGTTTCTACGGCAATCTCAGCCGTTGGCAAGGCTCTGACCCATGGAATAAATCCCACCAAAGCACCTTTCAGAAGATGGGCCGCTGGCGCGGCGCGACTTTCAAAGAGTATATTCGGGAGCAGTTGGCATGCTATTCGAAAGGCATGTCAACATCAATGAAAAAGTGCCATGGCTTCGTCAATATTGCTGGCGGCGCCAACACTGACATACCAGTCGATGTCACCAACACCGTTTTCACCATGGATTTCAATACATCCGCGGCTGCCGCGTAGCGGCTCCATGGCTTCTCACTCACGCAAACTCACTCAAACGCCTAACAGTAATGACAGCACAATTCAACCGTACTTGAAACAACAACGTTCCGTTGGCTGGGGATTTTGACCAAGTTTACCTGAGAGCCAAATCAACATCAAAAAAAAATCTCAAAAAAAAACAATGTATGTGTACAGAGGGGATCAATTTCGATGTTTTCACATCTTTCAATCAATTCATTTTTAGCAATCACCAATGGGCAACTAGTCAAAGTAGCGCTTGTGTTGACGCAACTCCGGGCGATCGTCTGATGCTGACGTTCAACCGTTTTGCGTCTTTGGTGGGCATGCTTCGCATCAAACTTCCTTTGCCTGTGACTGAATCATCCAATCCAGTCGGATGGGCGAACAAATTCGCAAAGGGAGCTGGGTTTAGCACTGAGTTTTAAACAGATCGGA
>JALLBF010000078.1:0-14833 GCA_036939945.1 Thalassiosira sp. AJA248-18
TGCTTCCTTTACTTCTTATTGTCCCTTTATACTCCAATTACTCTGTAAAACCTCACTGTTTGCTAAGTTACAATTGATTGTTACAGTTCTATTCAATGACTGTTGGTCCCCGATTTCTTATTTTTCTAGTCCCAGTAACGGTGTGGTGTCTCATGTATGTATGACCATGTCACCTGAAGGGGACTTGGTTGTATGGAAAAATCGTGGTCGTCCAACGGGGGAAGAAAGAGAAATAATGAACTGCCCTAAAAAACTAAAAGCGGAGTTGGATAAATTGAAAAAAGAAATAGGCTACAAGGAAGGGACGGAGATTCTACTGGCTCTGTCGGTTGCAACAGACGAGATGGTGCGCCATGTCAACATGTTCCCCGAGGTGTTTTACCTAGATGTAACTGCAAATACCAATCGTCAAAAACGAGATTTGTTCATCATGGTGGTCAAGGACGCTAACGGGCAGACATTTATAGGGAACGCCA
This sequence comes from Thalassiosira sp. AJA248-18, assembly GCA_036939945.1. Lineage (NCBI taxonomy): Eukaryota > Bacillariophyta > Thalassiosirophyceae > Thalassiosirales > Thalassiosiraceae > Thalassiosira > Thalassiosira sp. AJA248-18. Next base: position 477 of record JALLBF010000078.1, read on the forward strand.
CAGTAATCCCATCTGGGAAGCGTTGGGTATTCCAGAAGATATATCAGTCGTTCTTTGTTCACCTGTACGGGAGAGTCACAATCAGCCGTAACCGTCTTGCTTTGACGGACGACGACAATGCTGAATGGGGCGCGTTTGACAACTGCATCAAGACAATGAACTGCTATCAGGATTCCACACACATGCTCTGTGTCTGTGTGTTCCATGCGTTGGTAATGGGATACCATGAACAGATTCACCCACATCTGCCAAGGAAACAAAAGAAGAAGAAGAGCGGAAATCAAGACAAGACGCTTGATGGGAAAAGTGATTTGAGTCGCGACGGGGAAATCTATGGTGAGCAATTCTTATCAATAAATCACTCGTTTAGGCTGTGAAACGACCATAGACACACCTGACCTAATACCGGATGCTCGAAATTTCTCAGGTACCATCATTTATCAGTGGTTGCAGTCGACCTGCACGGACTGCGAGAGTAAAGAGGAGTATGATCGTTCCAACACGGAACTCACCCGATTCCTCCGTAAAGAATCCACGGTAGATGCACTTGGTTCAGAATGCATTAACGCCATTGTTGCTTTTCATGAGAATCTCAAGAGTAAGGAATCAAAGCTTGCCGGGTACATCCGTAAAGAAGTCATGAACTGCATGGACGCGTGTACCACATCCCCAGTCGAATCCAACAACAATGCACTCAAACACGGTCCTTCCAAAATCTCGTCGAACATGAATGTCGATAATGCAACTGTTCGATTGCTGGATGGTGAGTTCTTACACCCATATTGGATTTACCACCAAAATAGCATCACCAAATCACTTACCCTCAAAACCACATATACGGGGATAATGACACTTCTGTCTTACCCCCATATCTGACTTACTACCAAAATCGTACCTTGGAACAAATTCACTTACTACCATTTCCGTCTTACCCCCAAATTTGTCTTACCACCAAAATGGTATCTCGGAACAAAATCACTTCCCACCAAAATGGTATCTTCGAACAAAATCACTTACCACCAAAATTGTATCTTCGAACAAAATCACTTACCATCAAAACCTCACTTACCATCAAAATTGCTTTCCTACGGACATGACAAAATCACTTACAATCAAAAATGCACTTACCATCAAAAATGCTTTCCTATGGACATTGAATCAATGAATATTTGCCTTGCTACCTAATCTACTAAGGTATAAACACTAGGCTCAAGCGTCGTCACTATCAAGCAAAGAGAGAATTGAATAGGAGAAACATGGCCTCACAAGCACCCACCAAGGATTACATCATAGGCAAGGGACAAGCACTGTCTGATAGGAATCATGACAGGCATTTCCACATGAAATCTGCCCAAATTGGTCCAAACACATTTGTATGCTGGGACTTTGATGATCTTGACCCGAACAAAATTGACAGTCATCTAAAATTCTACCTTCCGGATTTTGTAAGGGTAAGAACAATCACTGCTGAGAAGTACGAAGATGGAAAGTGCTTCTTCCCGTGTGATTGTTACGCCAGGGAACGTGTTGGGTGTCCCTGCGCATGCTTTTACAAGATCGTTGCAAGTGCCAAGGTACCTCTGGAAAAACGTACAGAGGTCGGAATGTTCGACGTTAGGATGCTCAAGTTATTTAATTCTCATTATGGAGATACGGATAAGAATGGCACAAACACGGAAGTTGGGGATTTATTGTACGATGCTCAATCAGCATCTTTCAGAAACGAGGGTATGGGAGTAGAAGTTACAGAGGATCTTTTTGATTTAATTGTTGATGCTGATGACGGCAAATATCCTAAGTTAGGCGAGGGTACATCCGACAATGACTTGAGAGAAGCACTGTGGGTACTTGATCGTCAGAAAAAAATGTGTACCACTCGTATTGATCTCGAGATGAATAGGATCGAGGAGAATCCAGATTTGGCAGAAGAGGTTTATGGTACAGAGGACATTGAATCTTTGACGAAGGATTATGAAAACGAATACCACAGTGGCGAGAGTGTACTTATTTCGCATTTGAATAAGCGAATGCAGGAGTCTATCGAGGCTGCTTCGAAGAAAGATGTAGGAACAAACGCATCCATCGATAGGCCGACGGACGAAGAAAGTGATGAGATGCGGAAAGAGTGGGTAGATTCTCTAGACAATCTACGAAAGGATTCTCGTGTCACAACCATGATGTTGGGTATCCTTGATAGGGGTATCAAGATATGTGTCGCGGAATGCTGGAGCTCGGTTCACTCTTTATTCGGTGAACAGGGGGGGGGGGTTAATTGCTTGAGAATGTATGGCGAAACACAATCTGAGCCCGGACGGGCTCTGAAGAGAAAAAAGGGAATAAAAGGATAATACGTAACTACATGTGCCAAATAGATTATCTAAGTACTCAATACATATTCTCAAGGACGAATACATATTCTCAAGGACGGTTTTCTACCAAGGCGTATGTCAACACAATACTACCTGTCATCTGACAGGGATAATTACTCTCATTTAGTCCGAGTTCCGTTAGCATGGCACGAATCTTCCCTGCTAGGTCCGGAGTGATCTTTGACGGGACATTCAAACTTTGGATACCAGGCCCATTCCACAGATGAATGGCCAATAGAAAACTAGCTCGTTGATAAACAATCCACCTTTAAGACGTTCTTTTTCGACCCAAGTACTCACCACTCCAGTTTTTAATTTTGTCTTGATCGACTTCACGCATTGAAGTACAGCGTTAGGGGTACGATTGAACCTATCTCTGAGCAGGATGGAGGTTTCCAACTCTTGAGACATGCGAGGCTTAATAACACTGTGCACTCCCTTCAGGTTCTTGTAGTACTCCCGTTTCATCGCGAGAAAGAATATAGTCTTGATTTCCGCTGCAGTTTCAATTTTCATCTTGGACAACTTCTCGTCCCAATTCTCTTCGAAGATCTTCTGCCACCCTCCTTCGTAGTTATCTTCATTATAGACAAGTTGAGGTAGCGCCGCCGGCAAGTTGACTGTGTTTGCAAGCAGACACAACGAGACTAACCCAGTGAAGTTAGCATAGAGGCACCTGTTACGAGCCAGGATTTTGGACGAGGATGGTTTACGGGACCCAAGGGATGCATCCTTCTGGGAGTTGTTGATGGCGAGCATGGCATCAGACACATCCAGCGATGCCTTGTCAAAGGCACCGGTCTCTACCCCATTTTCGTCCAGTTTTGGAGCAACATGTTCGAAAATGTGCTTGTGGAAATTACTCAATAACAAAATTAATCCTTCACCACCACGACCAAACACAGCATTATCTTCATCCTCGGTTCCAACGAGTAGGTGCTTCGAACACTGGTAGTTGAACTTGTCGATCTCCATGATCCACGTGCCAATGTAATGGATACCGTTTTCGTCGAAAAATTGCAAACTCGGGTGGAGCTCTTGGGCTTCGTAAGCATTCATTAGATTTGAGTATGAATAAAAGAAAAATAAAGGAGACGTTGGCCATTGCATCAATCTTACCGTCACGATTGGATGGATCAATTTCTGTCAATTCCCGGAATTCTTTGGGAAAACCGGCTAGTTGTGAGCGGACCTTCGATCCACGACCAAAGTACTCTAGTAACCTTTTTTGGTCACCGACATCATTAATGTCTTGAGAAAATAGGAATGTGTCTGGGAGATCACCATCAATGAATGACTTGACATCATTAAACCCTTTCCCCTTTCCAGGTTTCTCAGGATTAGCCTTTGCCTCGATTGTCTCGGGTGGGCTGTTTTTCTTGGGTGTGGGATGATCTGCTGCTGCAACCTTTTTTGAGGATGCCTTCTTCTTGTAAGCGGATGCTGCGAGTGCTGCAATCTTAGTATCAATAGCAACTTCTGCATTCTTAGTTTCAGTAACAGAAGCTGGAAGATGTCATTTAAATGGTAAGACAATTGTGGTAAGGAGATTCCATTGTCAATACAATTTGGGTAGTAAGACAAAGTTGATGGTAAGTGAAGAGTTGGCGGAGCGTTTTTGGATGTAAGTCAATTTTGGAGGTAAGTAGTTGTGTCGCCATGACATTTTTGGAGGTAGGTCAATATTGGTGGTAAGTAGGTGGCGGCGAAATATGTGATTTTGGTGGTAAGTCAAATTTGGAGGTAAGTATGATCCATTGTCGTACAATTTTGGTAGTAAGACAAAGTTGATGGTAAGTGATGAGTTGGCAGAACGTTTTTGGATGTAAGTCAATTTTGGAGGTAAGTAGTTGTATCGCCATGGCATTTTTGGAGGTACGTCAATATTGGTGGTAAGTAGGTGGCGGCGAAATATGTGATTTTGGTGGTAAGTCAAATTTGGAGGTAAGTATGATCCGTCATCCGTACAATTTTGGTAGTAAGACGAAGTTGAGGGTAAGTGAATGGTGCGATTTTGGGGGTAAGTCAATTTTGTTGGTAAGTAATCGAATCGCCATGGCGTTTTTGGGGGTAAGTCAATTTCGATGGTAAGTGATGTTAATGCGATTTGTCACGTACCATGATCATCATCATCAACATCATCATCGATGGCTGCGCTCTTTTTCTTTGTCTCCACCGCTGTTGAAGCACTCTTTTTTGTCTTGCTCTTGGTTGCACTCTTTTTCGCTGCGGCAACAGTGGCCCTCTTTTTCTTTGTCTTGTCGGCCACAGTCTTTTTGTTGCCCCCTGAATCTGCCTTCTTCCTAGGGGCGGGCCGCTTCTTTGCTTTGGCTTGCGCCTTTGCTTGGGCTTGCGCCTTTGCTTTGGCTTGCACTAGGGCTGTGGCTTTTGCTTCCAAGGCCTTGACACTTAGGATCTTGTTCCGCTGGGGGCGGGTGGTCACAGCCTCCTGTGAGTCTTGTGACGGCGACGCAGCGGCGGCGGCGGCGGTGGATTTCCTGGCGGCGGGGGCGGGCATTGCAATGGATTGTTGATTGATTGATGGTGTGTTTGTCGATGATGACAATGGTGTGGTGAAGCAAATGTGAATGTTACCATCAAATGTGTGTTACCGTCAAATATGTCATGCTATGAAAGGCGCGATTCATTTTTTGAACTTGCAACGGCAAAAAATATGAAGTGTCTCTGAGAACGGAATAGAACGAATGGAGTGGTACTGAAATTTGCAAAAAATCACATGAGAACAACGTAGTGGCACTGGAACTTGTCTTGATGTGGCGAACTTCAACAATGTCTGATTCAGTCCTGGGAATCTGGCTGGCGGCAAGTTTCACCAATAACCTCTCTTGATAATGAATGATATAAGGTTAATACAATTTTGGTGGTAATACAATACGTGGCAGATAACAGGTCTCATTTGCCAACCTCAGAGAGGGTGGAAGGAAATTTGATGCTCTCCAATGATTGACAATTGTAAAGAGCAAACTTGCCAATGTTCTGAAGCCCCTTATTGAGCACCACCACCTTCAATTGGAGGCAGTTGCGAAATGCACGATCACCAACCTTAGTGACAGAGGGATGAAACACGACCTTAGTGACATTCTTCGGAACAGGTTCTCTCCCCGTGTACTCAAACTCCACCTCTGCTGATGTTTCGCTATTTTTTGTTGCCATTTTAGGATGTATATTGGTACCAACATTACTATCGGTGCTCTCCCCACTATTATTATTCACACTACCATCATCATCATCCTCTTTTATTTTTTCACCCCCCTCATAATCCTCCACAATATCCTCCATATTATAATCATCATCATCACTCAAACAACTCCCATTATTACTCCCACCACCACCACCATCACTGCTGCTACTACTACTCCCATCACTCCTGTAATTCAAACTACATTTTAATCGGTTTGCTTGGAGTGCATTCCCCATCATACTCATTTTGGAATTGTTCCCTCCTCCTCCTCCGGCGACTAGGCGCATTCCCATGTCTTCCATTATGGTAGTGGGGGGGGTCAGTCGCAGTCGGTGTCTGTTGCGTTGATTTGATGCCAAGATGCGTCATGCGACGAAGATAAATTCTAGAGAGAGAGCGGCTGAATCTTCTGCTTCCGGGGTGTTGTCATTGGTCATGGGTCATCGCGTCGCGACGCGCGAGGACACGAGGACGCTTCTCCAGTTTTCAGTCAAATTGGGGGGGGCGAGATCAGGCCCAAGGATCAGGCTAGGGGCGGCGCGCGGATATCCTATCCAGGTTTTACCTAGAGGTACCTACATATATTATATCTAGCTCTTTTGTAGAGGCTTGCCACTTGCCATCCATCTGGGCTGGGGTTGTGGTGGCAGTGGTGGTGACATGCATTGGGAGGGTACATGTTGGCTGTGACGACAATGATCGTTAGAGATATTAAGAAACAAATACACATCGATGAAGTCCTGGTGATCATATCTCTTGAACTTTTTAAGAGACTAATCAGAATCATACATGCCATCATCATCGTCTTCGAAATAGTCAGACTCAGCTTGCTGTGGTTCTGTGGGATTGTCAGCAGCACTCTGAATGAGATCATCTTCTGCATTAGTGCTACTAAGAGCTTCCTTTGGCTCGTCTGGTTCTGCATCTTTCTCTAATTTCTCTGCAACTTCTTTTTCGAGGGCATCCGCCTTTGCCTTCTCAATAGCTTCTGCCTCTGCCTTGGCCTTTTCGAGAGCCTCTGCCTTGGCTTCCTCAGCAGCTTCTGCATCTGCTTTGGCCTTTTCAAGAGCCTCTTTCTCTGCCTTCACTTTTTCTGCGGCTATATGAGCCTTTTCTGCTTGGGCCATGGCGTAGTCAACTGATCCAAGTGCCACCTCCAAACATCCAGTCATGTACGGTTCAAGACAGTTGTCGAACTCTGACTTCATTTTGGAAGCAATCTCACGCAATCTTGCAGCCTCGCCACGCAGACCTGGTGTTAGAACTGCACGCTCGTTCGCCTGAAGAGCCATTTTTGCATCAGCAACGAGTTTGCTTTGAGCAGATCGAATCGCAGGAAATGCCCCAGGTAACAGACACCGACGCAACTCATTCAGTCCAACCAGGTACGCATTAAGAAACCTCGCCAGAGGAGGCAAGGCCAACAATTTCCTGGGGGGTGCTGGTGTTCTGGAAGATTGCATTATTTCAACACCATCATCTATGCTTCCATCCGTGCCATCCATATTGGAGGAAGTTTCCGTTCCAAAGAGAGGTCCTGCGACACCTGCATCCCTACACGCTTTGAGGGTCTCCATCATTCCATTCAACCCGTCATTCCAATGGTGTTGAATCATTTCAGTCAATCGAGGTTCAAATATAGGCGCGAGGAGTGGTTGGAAGTCAGCACCCACACGGCCCATGCTAGAGGCGAAGAAAGACGCAGCATCCAGGGCATCACGGAGAGTGGCGGTGTCATTGACATGTGTCACAATGTTGGAACTTAATGTAGTCAAGAACGTTTGAACGCGGCGTCCGGTCCACATCGACAGGAGAGAAAATGAGTGATCGTGGTTGTTGGTTGAAGAGGACGTCGATGGGGCAAATGATCCTCGGAATATGGCAAGAAATTGGGTAACAATTTCAAAGCATCTGATGAAAAACAAACGAGAAATTTTGAATGAGATAAGAAATTGATTGGGCTAACAACAATCATGAGAGAATAGCTTACCTAGTCCGATACCTCTCAATCCCATCCAAGATTTGCTCCGCTTGAGCCGACGAACCAGAAGAAGTTCCCTTATCCCCCGACGACGAAGAAGACGCCGCCACGGCCGCCGCCTGCGCGGACCCAATCTTGGTAACGCCGCCCTCGAGCCACGCATCCCTCGCCTCCAAAAAATCCACCTGAAGTCTCATTTCCATCGCGGCATGCACCCCCTCGAGATCATGATCAGCGGCACTGCTACTGCTACTGCTGCCTTTGCTATTGTTACGTCGTTCTAGTTCGACTCCATTTAATCGTCGGAGTGCCGTCACAACCTCGAGACATTGAGGCATGGTCACATCCTGACGTAGTCGATTGATGAGCATTCTTCGGAGATCTGCCTCTCGGCGTCGGATTTCGGAGATAACTCCTGCAACGACATCTCCTTTCTTATGTGGTTGTGAATCATTACTTTGTTTCTTGTCACCCCCCTTCTTTTCGGACTGCTGCTGCTGCCCCGAAGAAGTTGAACTACCCCCCTCCATCAAGTGTCTTCTCTCCAATGTGTTGGCAAATCCGGCAATGCTCAAAGCATCCTCGTACAAAGAACTGCGGACACATGCATCCATTAGAGACGGCAATTCCAGCAACTCCAACAATGAGGAATGCTGCATCAACGTCCGACGGCGCAGGCGATGTTTCTCGGCCACGTCCGCCAACAGTACCGATGCCGGTTGGACAGGCTCATCATCGTCATCCTCATCACTTTCTTCCTCATCGTCTCCATCATTAGCGGAATAATTAGGATCCAATGCCCTCCCCACCCTCTTCACGCTCGGCTTCGTCTCGCGTTCAATCTCGATTAACAACTCCTGGAGCGATTTCTGGATGGCGACGGACCGTCGTTCGGCGGCGACGAAGGTCGATGCGTGTTGCGTGCAGAGAGAACGCCATTTTTCGTCGGCTAGGTTTACTGCGTGGCGGGCGGCGATTCGTTCGTCGGCCTCGTAAGCGGATGAGGAGGAGGGGAGGGCGGTTGTGGCGCTGGAGGCTACTGTGGTGTCGGCCATGGTGAATGGTGACATGTACTTTCACTTTGGTGTTGTTCAGGTGTTGTTGTTGTTTGTTGTTGGATCTGTGGGATCTTGTTCATTTTTGTTACACTCCAATTCGGAATAAATCAAGTGTTTTTCTACATAAGTGGATTTACTAACTAAACAACTTCTTGGCTGTTGCCCCTCTAGATAATTACCTTCTATCTCATTCCACCCACCGATAGATCTCTTGCACCCACCATGGTGGTGCATTCTCTCTCCACACCTGTGAGCCTTGCAAGGAATATTGAATCATGAGAGTTGAAATCCATACACATGTAGTGCACCTTGTCGAGTACCAAAATGTTACAAATGACAATGTTATCTTTAGCTCTTATGATCAAGGGTCGAAAGAAAGGGAGCACACAAAACATGCACTCCTTCTCTCCCGTTGTCAATGTCAGCATGTACATCCAATGCTTTCAACAAAGCATGAATTGCACCCGCGTCATTCTGACAACAAAACCCCAAAGTATCTCAAAAGCAACAGCTGAAGTATGAATGTCTCCGACCGATAGACAGAAAATAATGATTACCCAACTCGTATATTTGAACTTGAGTAATGCGCCCCCCCGAGCAACCGAATGGCCTTCCAACACAAACTAGAGACCTCAATTGATACTCCGTAATGCATTCTTCCAGCAATCCAATTACTTAATAAGAAATATGCGGCATTGCATGTCTAAAGACACGCAACACCTACCTTCCTCATCCTTGTTTCTTAAAATCATTCATATTCGTTGTAGCATTTGTCTTTCCAATGATTTGCATTCCTCCAATGGCTGTCACGTCGGCCCCCGCATTGTCTTCAATGAAAAATGTCAAGCTTTTCACACGTTGGAATTTGACGTAGTACAAATCAATTGCTTTGGACATTTCCTGAAGGTCGCTCGACTTGAGTGTGATGGTTTGTGCGGGGTCTACATCTTCGATGTCCTGCAAGACGAGGAGTGATAATCAGATTTGCGATAAATAGACAAGCAAATTTTCCAACATGCGTCTGAACGGAGAATTTACATCTGCAGCAAGATGAGGATAAAGTTCTGCATGACTTACCTCAAATCCCAAATTGTTCCTATTGACATGAATGTGCACTGTAACAGGATTCATATCGGGATTTGCACCGTTATTCCACTCAATAAACTTGATGCTTTTCACCTTTTTATTGACGGAATATTGTAATGGGGATGCAGGTCATGAGACGAACAAGATGAACACAGGCAGGTCAGAAATGGTAACAAATTAAATGACGAAAAATCCAACATCACAGAAACATACTCTGACAAATTCCTGAAACGTCAAATGAATTATCAACTGCTCGTCTGCATCACTCTGCATCCCCAATCTGGAATCTCCGATGAACAAATTGCTCCAGGGGTATGCCGTATTCTCATTCCGAGCGTAACACGCCGTCTTTTCGAGAATGTCGGAAAGCTGGATGAGTTTGTCGCCGTCCTGTGCGGGTGCCGGCGCTTGCTCGGCAGCAGGGGCACCGGTAGCGCCTCCCATACTTGGAAACATGTTTGCTGGTTTATTTAATGAGCAGGGGTGGAGTGTATGTGGGTGAAGACAGTCGTCAAATCTTTTGGCCAATGCTGTTGCTATTTATGCTTTGCGAGAGGAGAAAGGAGTGGAAAGCTTTGGAACAAAAATAGGGATGAAAAATACCTACACACCGGGTAAAATAAAATCTTGATAAAGATAGCTCTGCCCCATGTCGACATCGCTAATACAGCAACGCTGGGGTGGTCTAGTTGGTTATGACGCGGCCTTAACACGGCTGAGGTCGTGGGTTCAATTCCCATTCCTAGTATCTTTTTTATCCAGGAACACAATGTTCTGCATTCATCTCCTCATTTTTGTTCTGGTATCTACAATACAAACCTTTTGCAACAAACCCTATTAGACACAGCAGCCCTGCATAGCATCAATAGCAATTTTTATTGGCCACCTATTTTTTCCTTTTCGTCCATGGCAAGAGCATGTGCAGGATGCAATCTCTTTTGCCACCTGTTGCTACCCTAATACTACTTTTGCAAGGCCATGGCCATAGCAGGCCATGCATATCATTACCACACAGTCAATTAAGGTGGTTTGTTTTCTCAATAGAAGGGGAGATAATCTGAAAATACTTTATCGGTCCTACCTTATGTGGTTGTGGCTAACAAAGTACCCACGCCATTGGACAGCACACAACGGGTGCCACAACTCAATATCTCAGGCATGGCATAAAAATGGCCAACTTCATAGATAGTTAGGTATATCATCTGGTGAATCATCTGGTGACTCTTTAAGTAGATGTTGGAGACAGACGAAAGATGCAGCTATCTCTTGACATTCGATCTGATGTGTACACCAGTGCGTCCGTCTGCAACCTAGTCTCTCTGGGCACTGTTCAGGTCACATGTCTTGGTCTGTTGAAACTATTGTGACGGTGGTCTACGCATTTACAAGAATACTTATCATGTACGAAGTACCTAAGACCTAATGTGTCTGTGAAGCAGGTTTTTCCAATAAGAGTAGTTTACCATTCATTTCATTGTTATCAACCCTTCATTTCATTCAAAATCCAAAGATTATAGCAATCTCCATGTGAATGCATCAAAATCCAAGACCTGCCAACCATCTCTGAACCTCCCTCGCATGATCTCCATTGACTTCAATCGCCCCACCTGTACGGATACGGATTGGATTCTCTTTATTCACACCCCTTCCTGCTTCTCCCCCACCATGCTTGCCAGTGGATGCCGACGTGAGGATGCCCTTTTTGCCAAGTGATAATTCTAACACAGCTTGTAGCTCAGAGATGAAGGCGGGGATATCTCCAGCAACGTTGCGAATGATTGTAGTGTGTTTGGTGCCGTGGATTCTTCATTGAGTTATATATATTTTTGAGTGATTGATTTTGTTTTGTTTTGAACGGAACAGAACATTATGGATCGAAACGTTGAGTGGATGAATAATGATCTTCACATCAAGGTCTTAATGTTACCAATTTCCAACCCATAGATATTCAACAATTCATCAAAATTGATCATATCTCATGATTAAAACGAGCACTCACCTCACATCTCGATACACCGGCAAAAATCCCACCGCCCCAAAAGGTTTACCCCCCGTCCTTGTAACCCGAAACGGATATTCTGGAACTTCCACCTCCGGCGGGGGAGGGGCTGACCACCCATTGCTGAGAAATTTGGGTTGAAAGATGGGTTCGTAGACAAGGTCGGGGATTTGTGCCTTAGCTGGTACCATTCCCGACTTTTTCAAGATGCGTAACCGGGCGGGGTTATTTTTGAATAAGCGTTTGGCTTGTGTGGCAGAATGTTTGGATCTATGCTGGGCGGTGAAGGGCGTGGAGGGGGAGGGGTTTGCTGTGTTGTTGGCAGTAGTAGCGGCGACGATGGACGGGCGGATGGTTGGGGCGGAAGCGGCCCTGAAGAGTGTCGAAGAAAGTGGACGTAAGAGTGACATATCGCCGATCAGTTGAATTGGAGAAGATGTGTTAACAAGTGCAAATTATTCTGTGGTATTCAGTGTGGGTGATGCCTTGGCAAGTTGTTGCGGGTTGCGGGTTGCGGGACGTCGATGCCGCCCGGTCGCTCGGTTGTTGGCTGTTTGGTGGGTGGTGGTGATAGTATGTTGAATAATACGGGGTACCAATATCTGTACCTAGAGTACTTACTTTTCCCCACAATATCCTTCCTTTTTATCTTCCCGTCTTTATTCCCTTCGGCGTCAATCGCCAGGCCCATTGCCATTGGAATTGAAGCTACCATAGCATTTTGTTATGAGCGCTGTGGATAACAGCATGTCAATGTGCGCCGCTTGTGGCAAGGGCGGTGATGGTCTCAAAGCTTGCACAACATGTAAGCTGGTCAAATATTGCAACGTGACTTGCCAGAAGGTGCACCGCCCGAATCATAAAAAGGAGTGCAGGAAACGAGCCGCTGAAATATTTGATGAGTCTCTCTTCGAGACGCCACCGCCAAATGAAGATTGCCCCATTTGCTTCTTGAGGTTGCCGTTAAATCCATCGGATGCACAATACCGAGTATGCTGTGGAAAGATACTATGTTTTGCATGCGTTCATGCAGATGCAATTGCGAGACAATCTGCAGAACAGATTTGTCCCTTTTGCAGAACTCCCGGTGCCACATCACATGATGAAGAAATTGCAAGGATCAAGGGACGCATTGAAGTTGGTGATGCAGTTGCAATGTACCTGTTAGGATGCGGATACCAAAATGGGAAAGGTGTGCGACAAGATTCCAATAAGGCCCTGGAACTCTGGCGTCGCGCAGCAAAGCGTGGTAGCGCCGAGTCACATTGCAATATTGGACATGGCTATTTCCATGGGATAGGTGTGGAAAAGGATGCCAAGAAAGCCAAGTCTCATTGGGAACTTGCAGCAATGGGGGGAGATGTGGCAGCGAGATACACTCTTGGAGTTGCTGAGGGGAGTACAGGGAACATCAATAGAGCAATGAAGCACTTCATGATTTCGGCAGAGCTTGGGTGCGATGACTCTTTGAAGGAAATCCAAAATGGCTTTTTGGAGGGGCATGTTACAAAAGATGAGTTCGAAAAGGCGATGTATGCCCATAAAAAGTCGACAGACGAGATGCAGAGTGATCAGAGAGACACACTGAAGCGCTGGATAAACGATCAGAGAGACTCGGTTGAGGGAATTAATGTGGCATGACAAACTCACTTGGTTTCACCCAACCTTTTTACAGTACACAAGTGGGCTGTGCAAGGGACGGGCGATGCCGTGGCAACTTGCATATCTATCATGTCAAAATCCTCTTTTGGACACCGTAATAGAGTGTGAGCCCGATTGCTAAAAGCTGTCGGTCTGACAAATGCATAATTATTATCAGCTGAAGAAGGAACATGAAGGAACACACGATCTAATACATATGATGTACACAGGATACAAAGATAAGAAAATATAGCACTTACAATACACACAATATCACACATACCCAATACCTCACGCGTGGTGTTCTTGATTTCGTACGCCTCGGGTCAAAGTGACGAAAACCGTAGATATCAGAAACACACCTTGTATAACACAGGCAAGGCAGCAATGGCAAACTCTATGGGAAAATCAATAGAACCACAATCACCACGGGAACCGATGAAAAGTTGGACATTATGTAATGTCAGCCAATGTTTTTCCTTCCATTAGAGTAGGTACAAAGCCAAACCTTAAAGTGGTGACGCGGCCGTATGATGTGTGAGATGGTGTGGGATACCATGGAGAAAACTCAGTTCGGGGATTCAATGTTAGAGTAACAAATCGCCAGCAACCCACATGCGACAGATCATAATATCACATACAAACGATTTATATCTTATTATTATTGCCCAGTCCTCAAAATGGATTCTATCCAATTGATTGCATTATCTCGTTAAGCCTTAACCCACATTTTACACCTAGATATATCAAACCAAGATTCGCTTCAAATCTTTTCAATTCTTGCTCCACTGTGTGCACTGTTCAGTTGCTCATTTCCAATCATGAATACCTAATGGGTGTACCGTTCCCAGCCTACAGTCTTCAGGCCAACAATATAATTCCTAGAGAGAAATCTCGATTTCCCATCCCACTCCTCCCAAAACAAGCATTAACAGTTTACCCTGCTCCCTTCTTTTTTACTTCTTCCCCTCCTCATCCCTCACATCCGCATAAATAATAGGATCACTCCTCGTCAACTGCT
>JALLBF010000079.1:0-14809 GCA_036939945.1 Thalassiosira sp. AJA248-18
ATTTTCATAACCATTTGCCAAAATTCTTAAAGCTAGTGTGCTCTCGCTGGTTGTCACCCATAGCAGCTACCAATCAATTCTGCTCTCTCTCTCTAGAGAGAGAGAGAGCAAGAAAGAACTGTAAAGAATGCTTTATGTTCTTTATGTCGCTATGTCGTGCACAGATCACACAACATCGACACGCCGGGAGCACCCACTTCCCACTTCCATAAATCACAATTTCAGCACCCAGCAAAGAGCGAAGGCGACCCCTCTCGAGCTTCACATCATGCGGTTCCCCCGTTTCATCCTCCTTTTCCTACCAGCATGTCCGTGGGCTGCCGCATTCGCTCCGGCGTCAGGCACCATCAGCCTTGCTCGGCACCAAAATGGCGAAGCGGCGATCGCACCCAAACGCTCCTGGGATGTTTCCATTGCAAGCATCGACCAGGCGAGGCCGCCAACCGCGCTCCACGCCAGTAGCGTCGCTGCCGGTCTTGCCGGTCAAATGGCACCCATCTTCTCGCAAATGCGCCGCAACACAAACGCCCTGCTGCTCCTGCTGGCCACCGCCGCCACATACCTACTCTCCAAACGGGGCGGTCTCCAAGCTCTCATGTGGCCGGGGACCACAACCGACGTGAAGCATTCCAACACTCCCCTCCCGCCTGGCAGCTACGGATGCCCGTTCATCGGCCATCCGGGCGTGTTCGGCGGATCTAAAGATTACGGCCCATACGCCGCGCTCGCCTCGCTGGGCAAGAAATTCGGCGCCGTTTTCAAAACGTACACCTTCGGCATGCCAATCGTCAGCATATCCGGCGTGGACAACATCAAATCGGCATTGTCGCACGAATCTCGTCCCGATGGAATTAATACCGAGTTGATGGGACAGCAAAACCTCGGCAGGGTATTCGGAACGGAGGCATTGTTGTACGAATCCGACTCGGGGAAGCACGGGATGCTCCGTCGACTTGTCGGGGCTGCCATGACGCCCGCGGCGATTGGGGCGGCGATACCCACAATTCGGGAGGCGGCTAGTGTTCAGATTGATAATATTTTGGGGGCGGATACGATTCGGATGGAGAAGGTGTTTGATGATTACACGTTGGTGAGTGAAGGTCCTGTACAAACTGGATCATTTTGTCTCGATTCGCGTCCCCATGAACACATCTTAATTGCTTCCACGACTTTACCCGTTCTGAAAAGGACATTGCATGGAAGCAGATTCTTGGATTGGACTTGGAAGATGAAGAGGTGCCCGAATTTCATCGCAATGTCGACGATTGGTCTAAAAAAATGATGGACCCCAAGCTCTTGCTTCCCTTTCGCATTCCCGGTTTGATGACGCTAACAAAAGTCGGCAGGGCGAGGTCGTATTTGGAGTCCAAGGTGGAAGAGAAGCTCGCAAAGCTGGACAGAGATGGCCCCGACTCATCGACTCTGAGCAAATTGTACTTTGCCACGGACGACGATGGAACGACGAAGCTGACCAGATCACAGATCATGGACAATGCCCTTCTCCTAATCATCGCCGGGTCGGAGACCAGCTCGTCGACCCTTACATGCGCCTCGCTCTTTCTGGGCCTCCATCCCGACGTCTGGGAAAAGGTCCGGGAGGAGCAACGCGAAATCCTTGCCGAGTACGGAGAAGAATTGACACAGAAAACATTGGATAAATTTACGTATCTCGACGCGGTGATAAAGGAAACGCTGCGAATCCAACCCCTCGAAACCCAAGAAACTCGAAAAGTTGCAAAGACGATCGTCGTGGACGGGAAGCAGATTCCGGAGGGATGGTATGCCGTGCTCAATATCAAACAGACGCACGTGAATGATCCGGTGGTGTACAAGGAGGACGGGAGTCACATGGTAAGGATGTTTCATTGTTTTCATTCGAGCTCTGTATCTTATTGACGGCGATCTGATGATTATGCGGACGCTACTCGCCATCTATGTAGGACCTCAAGAAAGGCTTCAAACCCGAAAGGTGGCTGTCCGAATCCACCAAGCCGGTGGCATGGCTGCCATTTGGGGACGGTCGGCACCGGTGCATCGGCGAGAGGCTATCGATGACCGAAATGAAGGTATTCCTGGCTTTGTTCGCGAGGAAATGCGATCGTTTCGAATTGGTCAACAATGACAGCGATGGAATTGTTTGGAGGAAGGATACGGCAATGGCGCGGCCGTTGGATGGTGTTGAGGTTAGGGCGTGCAGTGCAGCCTGAAATTGATATGTTATTATTATTTGTCCTGCTTGATCCATTGTACAGAAATTATCTTGGATACCCTTGAAGAGGAATGTGTGTTCAGATTTGGCTCTGGACCTTTGTCACGCACTTTGTGAAACACTTTTACTTGGCCACTTCAAAAAAAACATACCACGACCGGAGATCGGACACTCAACGAAAAAGAAGTTTGCCCAAACAAAGATACTACGGCAAAAAAGAGTGGGTATGTCTACAATCAAAGGGTACTGCGCGCGTTTTGCTCCCTTGGTCTTGACGAAATGATTGCAAAGGGAAAGCAGTTACGTTGATAGATGATTTGTTGAGGTTCAAGAAACACTATTTTATATCAATGATTGCTTCCTTGGTCTTGACGAAATTATTGCAAAGGGAAAGCAGTCACATTGATGATTTGCTGAGGTTCAAGAAACACTATTTTATCTCCAACCTATCAATGATAAACAAACTTTCACATCAAACATGAGTCGCAGTTATTTCTTCAACTCACAACTCCCCAAAACCTCCTGGCAGGCTTTCGCAAAGGTCAATGGCACAACCTTGTAGATTGATGCCGCTTCGTCAACAACTTCCCCATGCCCATCATTGAATTTGTAACAATTGTCAAATACAAGGAGAAAGTCCTCGTAAAACTTGGTGGCAGCATCAGATCCTTCCCCGTATTTCCCTCGCTCGACCTTGGACTTCATAGTGCCAAAGTCCATTGGGTTTGTAATTATCTCATTATAACCCGGAACGTCACTCTCAGAAACAGGTTCCTTGAATATGTCATACTCATCAGCTCTGCAAATAATTTGTGTTTTTTGTGAGGATTGATGGCAGTGATTGTTAGATTTGAGTTGACATCAGTTTGAGGAGACAGGTCATGAGCAGTTAATAATAGGAAACTTACTTCGAAACGTTGCTCAGTGTAATTTTCGCGACGTCCTTGAACTTGTTTTCGATTTCGGCAGGTAGCCTCCAAGGATCTCTTTGGGTGAAATTTTGACGTGCAGAAGAAAATGTGCCATCTAACTGATCATGCTCAGATTGAAGCTTCTCCACGTCGAACATTTCCTCCTCTTCTTCGTCAGATGCTTCACTAGAACTGGGAGACGATTTTGCATTGCTGCGTCTAGACCTCTTCTTAGCGTTGCCATTATCAGCCTTCTGGGGGGTGGCCCTCCTTTTCCTTCCTTGTTTTTTCTCTGAGCCAGCACTACTGTCAGCGGCAGCACTCTTGGCTGAAGACAGCCTTAAACGGATCCTAGGCTTGCGCACCTCTGGGGTAGCATTACCATCTTCTGCGTCATCCTCGGCACCCTTCTTTGTAGCCCGCTCACGCTTGCTTGAAGACTTGGCGTCATTCTTTGCCTCAACCCTCCTTGTATTGGTACAATTCCTTTTGAGGCACCTCTTTTTCGGGGTACCGATGCAAGCTTCACACTTTTTACAGGCCCTGCGTTTGCACCCTTCACAGTCTCCACAAGCAACAAGCTTTCCTTTAGCCTTCTTTGGAGAGTTTTTACCCTTAGAGGAGTCATCCCGAACCTCTACCACACTTCCACTGATGAATCAAGAGAGTGATAAGAAGAAGAATGAGCCATGGGTAGACAACAAGTGGCAACCTAGGAATAATCGTGGTCTACTTACTCGTCACCAATAAATAGATTGTTCTTCAATGCCGCCTCTTTCAAAAGTTTTGGCCTCATCAGTGTCTGCCGCCGCGCTTCCTCAACAATATCAGAGTCTGGTGCATTAAACTTAAGGCAGTTTTGCATTACCAAAACAAAGTCTTTCTGCATGTTTTGGACAGAACGATACTCTCCTCTTTCAAGCTTTTCTTTCATTGTCCCTGGGGGGGGAGAAAACAATAACAGAATGTGAGCCATGGGAAACCAAACACGAATTTCCCCCACTTCCTTTGAAGCTTACCGTAGTCAATGGGGTCCTTGATAAGTTCATAGTACTCAGGGAACTGGTCCTTTGGCACTGGCACAGAGAATATTCCAAGATTGTCCTTGTCAATTTTCATTACGTCCTCAAGCAATGATCCAAGTACCTTTGCAACCACATTTCGGGGGAACACTGGCCAAGGCATGCCTGCAAGCTTGACGGGGTCTTTCCCTGCCCCCCACTCTCGCCTTCTTTTGGCTTCTTTCATGCTAATGGATTTTCTACCACTCTTGTAGATGTCTGTGATTCAATAGAATTAACGATTGAAGTGAGCGAAAATAGCAGAGAGACAGGGTGAGAAGATGACTTTTAGGTCATCAACAACTTACCATCATCTACGTCAGACCAATCACCCTCGTCATCGGAGTGTTTCTTGAAGCCATCTTCATCAATCAGATCTGAATCATTTTTTGACTTCTTCTTTGACTCTTCTTTTTCGTTGTCAGTATCACTCTCATCCTCGCCATTTTCCGCAGTTTTGTGTTGCTTGTGAACTTTACTCTTCCTCTTCTTCTTACTGCTTACAATCAACAACTCCTTGCGAATAGAAGGCGCATATGTGTCGTCGTCACCAGCATGCGCTTCGGCTCCGATGTTAGATGTTCTACATTTCCTTCGCCTATCGCCTTCCAGTTTCTGCAGAAGTTTCTTGGCAGTGTCTCTTTGTGATTGATTGAACAGCTTGGTTTTGACTGAAATAGTAAGCAAGAGCGTCTGACATGTGACCTTTTCTGTTGGGGGGAGTGTGTTATCCCGGTCTTGCTCAAGAATGTCTTCCATGAGCCCCTTCAGATCTACCATGAACTCGCTGACCTTCTTCTGATTCCCCCTGCTCAGGCCCATCGCATCATTCTCGCCCGATTTTTTGCCCTTCTTTGGACGTCCTTTGACTGGTTTTTCGAACGCCTCTTCCATCTCGCCCATCTTGTTCAGCAGAATCTCAGGAGTCAAAAAGTCAGGCATCACCTTTTGCCAGAACAGAGGATCATCAACGTTAATACCGGCAGATTCTGATTCGCTGGCAAATTTGCTCTTCGTCACATTCATACCCTTCTTGTTCAGCCACGAAGCAGTCTTCGCCCCTTCCACGACCCTCTTCCGTGTCCTCTTCTCCAAAATGCTTTCAATGTCATCCGCTACAAACTCTTTGCCAATCTCATCATTTTCGTCTTCTAGCAATGCATATGCGCCACGTTTGAGTAGCTGTTCCATCTCTTTTGAAGTTGGCTTGTCATCCTCATTGTCTTGGCCAAAAGTTCCCAGAATAGCTTGTTCTAGTCCAAGTTTCTTACTTGCTCTGTCAAACATTTCTTGTTCAAAAGTTCTGCTTGTGACTAGACGATAGATCATCACATCCTATTTAAAAGTTTAGTTAGTTTGGAACAATCAGAGATGGGCAGTGAGTTCATGCATTGAAATTGATGACATCATTGGAGGGCAAAGCAATGGCACAGGCTCACCTTAGTCTGTCCTATTCTATGGCACCGAGCCTGAGCCTGAACGTCATTCTGAGGATTCCAGTCGGAGTCAAAGATTATGCAAATATCTGTCAAAGTGCAATGATTTGAAGAGTCAGAAAATGAAAACTCATTGATAGTGAATCATGCATGTGACCTTGTCGTTGTCAATTGAATTGATGAGAGCTACTTACCGGCAGCAGTCAAGTTGATGCCAACACCTCCAGCACGAGTAGACAGAAGAAAGACGAAGCTGTCTTTCTCTGTTTCAAACCTATCAATGGCCTTTTGCCGTTCATTGCCACGAACTAGCAAGAGGTGTGGGGTGTGGGGGGGGATGCATCATAAAATTTAGAGTTATCCCAAGACAACATGTAAACACAGACGTCAAATATCAAGGTTGCTCACCTCTTCCATCCAATCTCTCGTACCTAAAATCCCGAAATTCGCAGTAGTCTGAAAATGATGAATGGAATTAGTACATTTTTCAGTTCAATTTGAGATTAACAAACTCTAGTACTGCCTTACCTGAAATCAAGTCAAGCATTTTCACAAATTGACTGAATATCAATACCTTGTGCCCCTCCGCACGCAACTTGGGCAGGAGCTTATCCAGGAGTACCATTTTGCCACTAGACAACACAAAGCCATATTCGTTCAGAATATCATGCTGTTCGTCAGGGGTTTTGTTGTCCAACTCTCCATTTTGTTGCAGATCTTCGTGGCGCTTATCCATCTCCCTTGACTCGACGCCGTCCAACAAGAATGGGTGGTTGCAGCATTTTCGGAGTTCCATTTGGATGTTCATCAGCTTGGGCGCGGCAGCCTTCGCTGATCCCATGCTCAAGAAGGCATGGTTGTGCTCGAAAATGGCTCGGTAATATTGTTTCTGAATACTTGTGAGCTCAACATCAATGACGGTTTCCTCTTTTGCGGGAATGTCCTTCGCAACATCTTCCTTCACCTATATTGGACGAAAACAAATCAGCAACAGTTAGAAATGATATAATACAACCACACTTCAATAATTGACTGGAAAAGTGCAAGCACTCACACGACGGAGCATGAAGGGTGAAATTTTCCGCTGCAGCGCCTCAACTTGTTCGCGGTTGGCCATGTTGCCAAAATTTTCCTCAAACTCTTCAAGTGAGCGAAAGAGACCGGGTTCAATGAAATTGAGAAGGGTCCATAGTTCCTGGGTGTTATTTTGCAATGGTGTGCCTGTCATTAGAACCCTGCTCTGATATCCATACTTCAATGAGCCCTTGGCACTGCAATTTTGGACAAACAGGCAAAAAAGTGAGATGAACGAATCCGTGCTCGAGAATAATTTTCTGATGTGTCCCCTTACCTAATTTCTTTCATGCACTCTAGCAGCTTTCCTTTGACATTGCGCAAGCGATGTGCTTCATCGACAACGGTAACCCTCCATGGTACATCTCCAATAACGTCGAAATCGCCAATAAGTGTGTCATAAGTGGTAACCAGGACGTTGAATTTTAGATAATCCGGTGTATGCGGGCGGTCTTCGTAATACCATTCGTATTCGCGCAATACGTCTCGCCAGACACGTTGCCGATCATGGTAGACACAACACTGCAAGTCGGTCCAGCCTTCAAATTCACGACGCCAGTGTTCAACTGTACTAAGTGGAACCTGTGATTTGTTCAACAGTTCAATCCTCAGTTTTAGCCATCATTGGCAAGATACAAAGAAAAAGAATGAAATCAAGTCACACCACTTACCACCACCAAGAATGGACCATGTACCTTCTCCACGCGGAACAAGTGCTCAATATATGACACAATTTGTACTGTTTTCCCGAGACCCATCTCGTCAGCCAAAATGCAACCGTGTTGCTTGTAGTAACAGCTTGAGAGCCAATTGACCCCATCCACCTGATAGTCTCGCAATCTATTTTCATTCTTATAAACGTGGGGTTCTTTTGGATCGTAAAGCTTCTCCCGAAATTCTAGATAAGCTTCTCTGCCCTTCTTGGAGTCCCTGCCAGATGAAGCTTTTTCCGTAACCACTGCGTCTACATCTGCATATCGCCATCGATATCCACCAACTTCATCTCCAAGCTCTGCATCATACTTTCCCTTCAGTAGTTTTTGGATATCATCCAGGGAAAGCTGCATTGTTGATGCTGCATCTTCTGCGCTCTTCCAGATTATCACCTCACCAGTTTGAATTGAAATCTGCTCCACTTTTGTTGTTGACTTCCTCTTGGGTTTTGCTGCCTCCACCGCTGCTGCAGCCTTCTGCTCTTCCAATTTTCTTGCTTCTTCCTCAGCTTTTTTCGCTTCTTCCTCGGCTCTTTTCGCTTCTTCTTCGGCCTTCTGTTTCTCAGCAGCAATATGTTTCGACGATGGAAGCGGATAGTTATCAAAGTCGTCAACGTCCGGCTCTCGGCTTGTGAGAGCGATGGCAACTTGGAGCTGCGCTTTTTTCCCGATGATTGAAAAGTCCGTTTTCTTAACCAGCGCAATTTTCGTGGTTTCTTTTTTATCTTTGATGGCGGTTTCTTCTTCTGCTTCCCCCTTGTCTCTTAATTCAGGTGTGGGATTTGATATTTCGCCGGCACGTGTGAACGCACCATCAACGCCATCAATCTATCAAAAGGGAAGACAAGTGAAGAAAAAGAATTTTTTGTGAGCTTCATCATTGCACAAATAACAGAGTTTCTCTCTTCAGTAGTTTTTCTACTCACATAATACGCCACATCTTCATCGCCGCCTTCATCGCTGCTATACCCAACGTCCAAGCCAAGTAGACCGTATGCAAGTTGCCTGGTCGTTTCCTGTTTACACACGACAGACTCCAGTCCGGGAGTATCAATCAGTTCTGATATATCTGTCTCCTTCGCTGGCTCTTCTTTTTTTTTCTCACTGCTATCCGCTTCTGACCGAGGGCGATCTTCAACACCAGAAGAGCCATCTCCATTATCCTGTGAGTCGTACATAGATTCATCACTATCATCTGACCCTGATTGCCTTGCTCGCAAGAGTGCTTCATCTTCGCTATCTGGCTCAATGTCAGATGCAGAATCGTCACTATCTGAATCATCATCTGAATCGTCAGAAGCATCCTCACTGGACGTGCTATTGTCATCATTTTCCTCTGCTTGAATCAAAGCCAATGACCTCTTCGCCAACAATCGACGGCGGTCCTCTTTGTATGTCCTACTGAGATCATCATAAAGGAACCTGCCCAAAGCGCCACAACTTGTTGTAAATCCAGCCTCCGCTTCACATTCTTGATGAACGAATCGCATATAGGCAAAGGTAGAACTTTCCCTCAGCATTGGAATAACATCTTTGAACGTCTTTCCGACTGTGCTTTTCCCATTTACAGCAATGATTATGTCTCCCTCTCGACGAATAAGGCGTTTAATCTCTGAGGGTCCCTTCCTTCCATCGGGCATTTGGCGGTATCCAAGAAAGGCTACAGAGCCCTTCACCTCGCCCACATTCAGCAGCAGTCCCAAGGGTGTAACTTTAATGTGCACAGAAAGTGAGTTGTTTGAGATGGGGTTTCACTAAAGATGAACAGATGGAAAAGTTAGAAAACGAAAATGCTCACCAGGAAGTTTCACATCATATTCGCCGTTCAGTAGGGGTGGCAGTAATGAACTGTGGTGACTGTTACTAAAATCGCTGTCATTATTTGCCACTTTCCAAACTAGTCCATCAATGCACGATACAACCTCTATCGGATGTGGCACAATGGAGGCGTGATCACTCGTCAAAAACTTCTCCTTTGGCCCGCATTCGGCACCTAACAGGCAGGGCGTATTTAAACCAAACTTCTTGAATTGAAAGGAACGAGTCTGGGCATGCAGCTGCGCCCGCATCGAGGCCACCTCTACATTGCCACCTGCATTATCTTCGGTGATGGTAACAGCTGAATGAATCACCTCTTGGACTTCTTTCTCGGTCATGTCTGGTTCTTCGGGAGTGACTCCTTCCAGCCTACGGAATTCTGCGATGATGACATCATCGTTTATGTCCTCTTGAGTTTCCCACGTGCAATGTTCATATCCAAGACCTGCCCATTTCACGAGGAACATCTTTTGCTTCACTTGCTTCTTGGGAATGTCCCCCATCTCTGCGCGTTTTCGTGCTGCCTGCTCGGTGACGGCCGAGAGGAGGCTGGTGATGCGATTTTTCCCAATTTTGGGACCACATGCTGCAGGGCAGTGCCATACGCCTTTTGGCACCTTTTTGAGCTTGGGTTTGAGGCAATTGATGCTGTACATGGCATCACAGTGATCACAAAGAACCATTTGACTATCCGCTGTCTTGCATTCCCCGTTGCAACTGCGGCAAGAGGCTTCCCAAGGCCTTGCAGCAGGATTGACCCATCGTAAGTAACGATCGCGAAAATCTAGGACCCAGGCATGATACAACCTTTCGAATAATTTCGACATATAATCGGCGACGTGCCATATCTGCGAGCCATGCTGGTTGTAAATTTTGCAATTGTTCCATATCTGGTTAAGGAAGAGAGGTTATTGGTGAGAAAAGTTGGGACACTACATGTGAAAATGTAGTCCTTTCAAGGAGCTGCCTACTTACCTTCCTCACATCACGCGCAAACACCTCAGGACCCATGTAATTCTTGACACTCTTCAACTTTTCACCAACTGTGCTTAGGTCCATTGGGGAATCCACCACCTCCAAGTAGTCGGTGAAAACGTCCGTATCCACTGGTTCGAGAAAGATCGACGCGAACGGATCATCGCGCAATCGGTCCAACACCGCCCTGCATCGACGGATGGGCTGCCACATTTCAGTAGGGCGCTGGGCACGCTCGAGAAGTGCCTTTTCCTTTTCGAACAGCACTGTCTCCTCATTGGCTAATTGGATATAGGGCGCTTGCTCCTCCTCACTCAATCCGCGCCAGGAGTCTCCCAGCATGGTCATAATTTCTGGAAGCGTTGCCTTGGGATTGCGTTTGCCAAAGTAGGATCGATAGATTCCCTGGTAGAATAGGTAGGATGGACGAGGCTTCCTGGGAGGCTCAGTGAAGTATCCATCGCGATAGGGGTTATCAGAGCCCGGGTAGGATGGGTAGTATGGCTCCTTGTTGACAACCCGGCGAAGATCTTCGATTGTCATTGTGCCTGGCTCGCTAATTTCTAATTGATCAGTCCAAAAAGATTTGGTGCAAGGTGGAATGAGCACTTTGGTTGAGGAAGCTGTTCAACAGAAAAATGAACTGAGTTGAAATTAGTTGATACGCACCAATTGGTTCCTCGTCTTTCTTCGCTTCGCCACCCTGAGGCTTTTCATCGATCTCCATCTCATCCTCTTTCTTTTCTTCTTCTTTTTCGCTCTTCTCTTCTACCTCATTGTCACTCTCCTCCATCTCCTCCATTTCCTTCTTTTGTTCCTTTTCCCATTTGACCAACTCCTTATCACTCAACTGTGTGTGATATGAGAATACAAAGATCAAATACATACGGGTGAAATCGTTATTCGAGCCACTATTCTCTTGTCTTCATAAAAAGCATGAGCACATTCGAAAAAACTTACCTCCACCATAATCTCATGATCTTCCTCTGCCAAAATCCTACCGGGCTCGGTATGCGCCGGGTCGACCGTGGGATCCTCCAAATCCTCCTCGGCGCCCGCCTCAAGCTTCTTCAGGAACCTACGGTAGATAGTCTTGGCCCTCGTATTCATGGATTCCAAGTCCGCGGCCGTTTTCCACTCCAGGTGGAGGTACGAGCGACCCTTGTATTTGATGAGGTATTCATAGTCCATTTCGGAGTTGCCCTCGCCGTCGTCATCTTCGTCCTTGGGTGAAGATTTTTTCTTTTGCTTCTTCTTGGACCTGTTGTTGCGAGTGCGGCGGGGTGTTGTGTCGCTCTCTTCATCGTCGTCCGTGTCGTTATTATTCGCTGATTGATCTGCAGAAGAGGCCGCAGTAGTCCGATCTTTGGTATCGTCAATGGGACGCCTTCCCACGATAACTTCAATGGAGGGGGTACCATCATCTTCATACTCTGGTTCGAAAGTAAACCGTTCCCTCAGCGGGAGTTCAGAAGCATCGTACCCTCGCTCGGTGTAAATGGGCTTGGATCTTTCGAACGACATGCCACTTTCGAGTAAACCGCCTTGGTTGTTGGCACTATAACTGGCATTGGACTTCCTGGGGCGACTACTCTTCTTCCGCGAAGAGGCCGGGTCTGCCTTGGGCCCGTCCTCAAAGATGTCATCATCGTCGCTGAATTGCTGTTCGATGCTGTAGTCGACCTTTTTCCTCGAGCGGCGTGATCTGGAGGAGGAGAGCGTATCCTGGGACATGGCTTCAAGGGATGATATCTGAGATGGCTAGCTCTGGGCGTCGGGGGTGGTGTTTGAGCCCTGCCACTATTCTTGCTGTAAATTTTGGTAGGAGCGATGGCAAAACGAAAGAGTGAGAGGATTCTGTGTCAACTATTAAATTACCCACAAGATGAATATCCCGACCACATCTTATGAAACCGCCTGGAATATTGGCCGTTGCCACGAGGCGCATAACAGAGTGCCGACCAATGGGCGCGGCATAAACCAAGACACAGGATGGTCCCATACATATGATGTCCAGAGGGCTCAGAGAGAGGCAACAATGGCCGACCGTCTGCCACGCCCTCCTGTAGGGTCGCTGGGCGTGTACAATACCAAATATCGCTGCGCACCGCCCTAAAATACCAAGTAACCGGCGCCCCCCTTCAACAGCCTACATGCGCGGAGAGGACGCCTTATGCTGTGGCGGGTGGCACCAATAGGCTGCAATGACTTTATTGGTGCCCATTGCCTCTGCCCAACCAAAAAAACTCACGGGGTCGGCTTGACGGAGGGGGTCTGTAATGTTCCAGCGGTCAAGTTGGTCTTGCCCGCGCCAAAATTTCATGCCGACGATGCGGTGTTGCAAAAATTTTGTTGGGGTCGATTGGCGCGGCGGCGGCGGACCTCTCCTCCCGTCCTTCGCATCAATTCCCACATCTCAAAAAAAAATTGACCGGGGAGGTTCCCAGGTAGGCATTGGTGCCCCAAACGGCAGAGAAACTCACCTATAAAATATAACAATAACAATATCGCAAACTGCTCTCAATTACTATTCCAACAATGTGCTGCTTGTGGGGGTGGTTGCCGTGGTCGTCGATGGGGGGGATAGCAGTCGATAAATAAACGGCAATGCTATGTAACAACATGGTCATGGCGATGGCGGTCGGTCGTCGCGAGATAACACGTAAAACAAAAGAGAGTGCAAAGAAAAAGAGTGGATTGTACGTACACTGGTAGGTACAGTATTAAAGTACAGTAGTACCCTGCGATGAAGTCGAGTCAAATGTATTTCCACAGTCGATCTGGCGCGCGACTGGTCTGGGTCGTGGGTTGAGAGTTCTTCCGGTCTGTCATTCACCCATTCTCCACGAGCGAATCTCATCCTGTGTTTTTCATTTTTGTGTTGAGTGTTGATCAACCAGCACAATACAAGTGCGGCTAACAGTTTACACTTATTAGCTTGTCTGCAACAATTTCGATCCAAAATAATTGGGCACGCAGCAGCTGCAAGCTTCGCGGTTGATTAATACCATAAAATTCATGCCGATCAATTTCATGAAATTCCTGACATGAAGCAACTCAGAATAGATAATAATGGGCCCTCCTCTTCGTATCGTAGTTCGTAGTTGTATTTCGTAGTTCGTATGAAAGTTTTTAGAACCGGCATAGACAACCAACTTCTAAAATGCTAAATTACATTTTGTGAGAAAGTAATTGCAAAATTTGGTGATCAATTTTCTCTGGTCCTATAACTTGCCAAATTTGGTGATCACTTTTCTCTCTGCTTTCTCTTTCTCAATACACTATTAATTCCAACTCAACATGCACTCCCTCCCTTCAAAACAAAAAACAAAAAGGACCACAAAAAGGGACCACAAAAAAAGCACACCAAATTATTTTGAGAAAATGGTCTACATAGCTCTTCACTTCTTAGCGAAGCTTGGACTATAATGGTAGATTTTGCATTGGCTTGGAAACTATATCATTTCGAGTAGTCTCTTCCTTCCAGGAAAGCGAAGCTCTAAAGAGATAGAGGCTCTAGAAGTGGAAAGACAAATAGCCACTTGGTCAAGGTTTTTTGAGATCAGTATTTGATCTAATCAACCAAGACCTCGTGGATTTGTATTCCGGGCTTGCTTTCCTTTCTGGATTTTTATTATTTTTCTATACTATTTCCGAGTCTTTCGTGTATCTTGGATATCAAGCATTGTTTCATCGTTGTTGTTGTCTGTGGAGTTGGAGTCCACCTTGCTGCTGCCGTCGAATAGGCCATCGTTTCCCGTCGTTCTATCTTTTATTATTTGATCTGGTGTCTTGATAAAGGGGGTATGTGGTTTTGTTTGGTTGTGTTTTGATGTATGTATGATTTGGAATGTGTGGAAATATTTGATGTGCTGTGACGATGTGTTGATGAGCGGAGTCGATATCCCATTGGATTGAGTAAATTGGGTGGTGGCGAGAGAGTAGACGATCATTGCTGATGTGTTTCAGTTTGCTGGGTCAAGTATTTTGTTGGCATTTTGTTGTTGTGTGGGACTATGTTCCTTTTGATTGTTTGACTTGAGTTTCGGCAAGTTATTGAGAGCATGATTCTAAGTTTCGCTTGATTTGGTCTTGAGATGGGAGTTGGGGCTTGATTCAATGATTATGTGGGTGGTTAGTTCCCAATCATAATCATCTTAGTAATGAAGGTTTGTGGGATTTGGCTCACGGAAATCCTCGAGGAGGTTTTTTCTTGTTTAGGGAGTGGAGGGTGGGTTGAAAAAAGGGAATGATGGATGATCGTTGTCGTTGCTTGTGTTGCTTGTGTTGCTTGTGTTGCTTGTGTTGCTTGTGTTGCTTGTGTTGCTTGTCTTGAATTGATGTTGTCGAAGTCGGATTGAATGAATTATGAGAGATTCTTGGGGATCGCTCATTTTTTCGCAGGAGTGATGAGACAGTGCACCGGGAGTGACTGCGCATTTAATCCCTCTCAGGCATTGACTTGAAACGGTCAAAAGCTTCTCAAGTTTTGCGATGTCATCTCTCTCCATCAGAAACCCGGATCTGATTACACCAGTCAGATCTGACTGCTGGGTGATCAGATTGATTACAACTGGTCAGATTTGTTTGCTGGGTAAACTGTGCTGATTAC
>JALLBF010000080.1:0-26375 GCA_036939945.1 Thalassiosira sp. AJA248-18
GAATTTTGTTCCGCAAGCCAATCTTCAATGGTTGTATCCAACTCTCTCTGTCCTCCCGGGGAGGACATTCTCGAGGCAGCAGCAGCTGCAGCAGCATCAGCGGTTGTTGATGCACCAGCAACATCACCACCACCAATCGCATCACGAACCAATCGATTCCCCTGCGTCGCCCTCATCGCCCTCACAATCCCAATCTTCTTCATCAACACTCTCCGATGTCCCTTTTTCATAAAGTACAAATCCTCAACACGTCCCGATGTCCCCGTATTGATGGTGTTTAATTGGTCCAATGTCGTGAAGCCATCGTTGTAGAGGTAGGTGGTGTAACTTTGGAGGTCGGGTTGGGGTAATGTGGGGAGGTGGGTGGTTAGCCATGATTCGATTAGTTGGGATTCTAGTAGTTGTTGTTGCTGTTGTTGCGAATCACCATCAGATGATGATTGGTAGAGTCTAGTTGCCGATGGAAAGGTGCCTCTCCTACTTGCTCCATTCATGTTGTTGTAATGATGTCCAACATTATTTCTCCTAACATCCATTATTATTCCAACACTATAATCTCTGCTATTCACACAGCTCCTCCTACTACCACTACTACCAAAACTCCGGTGAGAGTCATTCCTTCTTGAATCCCCTACAATCAATCTGTTGCATGACAAAGAAGTAGTAGATGAGGTGGTCGGTGACAATAAATTATTGTGCAAAGACGACGACGAGGAGGAGGGTAGACGTAGTATTCCAAAGGAGGTGATGCCATCTATCATTAACGATAGGGCGATTATGATAATGGAAATGGAGTGTGATAGTTCCATTTTGCCTGTATAATATTATGATGTGGCAGAAGGAGGAAGTGACTATTGCAAAAATATTGTATTCAATGAGAAAAAGGCAGAGACAAAAAAACAGTCGTCAGCGTGACTGTAACAAAAAGCGAGAAAAGAATTCAAGACAAAAAGAGAGTATATTTTACAATACAGCACGCAATTAATAACCACTGCAATCTGTAATATCGCGCCAATATAATATATTATGCAAATGCAACAAGCGTACCTACACAGCAAACAGCTCACCGTATATTTCCAAGACGCGCTAAGTGGACACAACGGTAAAGCAGGGTAGGGGACAGAGGCTGATGGTGGCCGCGCTACCAATTACAATGTCGAATAAATCCAAAGGCGGTGGCGAGACAATACCATTGGTGGTGGTAGGTGTGGGTGGGCGTCGCTAGGCGTCGCTGTTGCTTCTATCCGAGATCCGAAGGAATAGATATAATACGTCAACTTCTTGGATCTTGAATGTGATCGCTGTATCTATTAAGCGAGGATATATTAACATTGGGAATAGTATTGTTGTCGCCAAATAGACCGAAATGCACGTCTTTTAGATATGAACTTGATATGAGAACTCTATCATCAATCATCAATCTGTTCCCCGCCTTCCGAGACTCAAACCTTGACCCTTCACCCTTCACCTCGCTCCTCCCTCCTCGCTCCTCGCTCCCGACCTTGCTTTTCTCTCTTCTCTCCTCCACCCCTACCCACCCACTACCCACTAAGACTTATTGCCATCCCAACATGACCCGTAGCATCTCATCTATTCTTTTAATAACGAAAATGGAGGTGTCTAATGATGTTGTCGGTGATGTCGATAACCAAAGCATCAAGAAGCCGCGCAGGAGGCACCAAACAGCCCGCTTCCCAGAAAACTCACGGAATTCTAATTTTAGCAACCGCAAGAAGAGGAAGAGCACAACATGCAGTATCATTCAAAAACATGTCTCCTTCTCTCTGATGCTCTTCCTAATCCTACTCGGCAATCCAACCTTCATCGATCTTGCTGCAGCAGTTACGACGAACAAAAAATGTTTCGCCTACCACTTTGAGCTCAAAGTTGCCGTCAAAGAATACATTGATGGTGATAATGCCTGTGCCAACGGCGACGGTCAATGCGATGTTGGACAAACATATGGTTGGCCGATGAACTCTTGGTGTGTGTCAAACGTCACGGATATGTCATACTTGTTCTATTCGCAACAAACCTTCAATGAAGACATATCTGCATGGGACACATCGAGTGTAACCAATATGAGGGCAATGTTCGAACGTGCCTCAGTCTTCAATGGCGATTTATCATCATGGAATGTTTCAAGCGTCAATGATATGGGATATATGTTCTATGATGCCAGTTCTTTCAGCTGTGATTTAACCTATTGGGACACATCGGGTGTAACCGACATGAAGTGGATATTCTATAATGCTGATTCTTTCAACGGTAATTTATCGTCATGGAACGTGTCATCTGTCACTGATATGGGGTCTATGTTCCATGGCGCCAGTTCCTTTAACGGTGATTTATCCTCATGGAATGTTTCAAGCGTCACTGATATGGGGTATTTATTCCATGAATCTGCTTCTTTCAACTGTGATTTATAACCTATTGGGACACATCGAGTGTAACCGGCATGAGGCAGATGTTCGCTCGTGCCTCAGTCTTCAATGGTGATTTATCAACGTGGGATGTGTCATCTGTCACTGATATGTGGGGCATGTTCGCTAGTGCCAGTTCCTTCAAGGGTGATTTATCTAATTGGAATGTATCAAGCATCAATAATATGGGATACATGTTCAGTCTTGCCTCATCCTTCAATGGTGATTTATCAAAGTGGGATATTTCAAGCGTCATTGATATGGAGCATATGTTTAGTCATGCCACTTCCTTCAATCAGGACCTTTGTGCTTGGGCGGATAAATTTCCATACAACAATTCAGATGTTACTAGTGTCTTTTCATACTCTGGCTGTACCTGTCAAGATACACCACAGTTGGATCAGCAAGGGCCCTTCTGTGCTTCTGATTGTCACGGTTCCCCTGCAGTAAGTTTTTCATCATAGTCACATATGGTATGGGTTTTCTCGTCGACTTAATATATACTCATTTTTTCTGTAGTCATATCCAGCAAAGGCACCAAGTTTGACTGTATACCCTACGTCCAAGAGAGACACACCAAGTCCCACTTCCAAACCGAGCTCGTCGCCAGCTGCGAGTAGTCCCACTTTCAGTCCAATCTCATGGCCTGCACCAGTAAGTAAACATCTCACACTGTTATCAATATCCTTTTTTTGCTTAATACTCTACTCATTTCACTCTTTTTCTTCCATTCTAAGCCAAACCCCACCAAACAACCAATCTTGAACCATACGCCTGCAAATGCCAATTCACAAAGCCGAACTCCAATCAATAGTCAAAGTCCAGTCCCAGAATCTTCAGCAAACTACCAATCGATTTACTTCTTGTCATCGTTCCTCGTGTTTTTCTTGGGATTCTGGACCTGGTGAAAACCCCAATTGTTAACCAACGGAGAGTCCGCAATGAAGATGAGCACGAGTGTCACAATTATAGACGGTGGACGTACTCTTATCCCATCAATTTAATCAGCATTATGCAAAGTAATCATATTGCACGAGTGGTATTTTATATGTGACTGCTTTGAGTTTTTGGTCATCGGATACGCTTGTCCGAGAGCGAGCGTTCATCTGGAGAACGTGCTAACGTCAACGAAACCCATTTTCAAAGTTATCTGCCCATGTGAAATGGAGTAACTGGGTGGCAGGCCATCGTGTCTCTGACACATCTCATTATTTTCGCAAGTGACCATTATGTAGAATGGGGCTGCGGAATTTGG
This sequence comes from Thalassiosira sp. AJA248-18, assembly GCA_036939945.1. Lineage (NCBI taxonomy): Eukaryota > Bacillariophyta > Thalassiosirophyceae > Thalassiosirales > Thalassiosiraceae > Thalassiosira > Thalassiosira sp. AJA248-18. The sequence goes on from JALLBF010000080.1 coordinate 3,679, forward strand.
TAAAATACAGCATACCTTAGTCTACTGTTTTGAGCAGAAATATTTAATACCAATGGCTGAAAACATGATAAATTCATAGCTGTGCAATAGAAAAAATATTTTACATCGAATCATTATAGTTTTTATGAATCTAAACTTTGGAGCCACTCTTGCTCCCAATAAAAGCCATGTGCAAAATGGACTCTTTTGCTCGATAGGAATGTCTCTCATGCGGCAAAATTACAAGGCGAGACTCGATAGCTGCATTCGTGTGGGGAAGTGGAAAAGCAGTTAGATAAGAGTAGAAGAAGATTGATGATATTATGTTGTTTAGAACGTAAATTAATATATATTTTAGCTTTAAAGTTCGTTTACCCAACTAGATGGTTGCAGTAATGGGATACATGATCAGTATTGCGTCATCCTTCAATGGTGATTTATCAGGAGTGAGATATTTCAAGCGTCACTAATATGAGGAAAATGTTCAGTCTTGCTATACTTCCTTCAGGACCTTTGTGCTTGGGCGGATACATTTCCATACAATTCAGATTATGTTGGTGCGAAAAGAATCTTTTCATGCTCTGGCTGTACCTTTCAAAATACACCACAGCTGGATCAGCAAGGGCTCTTCTGTGCTTCTGATTTTCGCGGTTCGCCTGCAGTAAGTTTCTTTTAGTTACTTACAAGTGAAATTATGATCATAGTTATGAGTTTCTCTTCTTTTTTGTTTTCTCTTCTGGTTTCACTGATTCTTTTCATTTTTTCATGTCATTTCTCAGCCAAACCCCACTCCAATCAACCTTCAATGTTCATCAGCAATGTACCGATCGATTCATTTATCATCATCTTTACTCATGCTTTTCTTGGGCTTTTGGGCCGCGTGAAAAAAGACCATGGGGGAGGATGAGGATGAGGCTACATCTTTTTTATGGAACTACGCATCCTGTATTTATCTTACAAGTGGTATTGTATGTGTCTCAAAGCATGGAGCAATATATTTCTGTGGAGACATATCTCCATGGTGGTATTTCTCCCACTATTGAGAAGTATAACATCTTGAAGTAAATTAATAAGTGAATATTGTACATTTTCATTTATGTTTATGAAAAGATCATTTTTTTCGGCCAGCACTGAGACATTTTTTGTTCGAAATCTAGGAGTACAAAATATCGAGATCCTCGGGATTAGAAAAATAACAGTATTTGATGATGAACTGTCCACTGCCTCTGATGCTGTGTGGTCCATTTTTGACAATGCCACATTATTGCATTCTGTATGGGCTGTTGTGCGTGAGAGGTCATGATACTCAAATTGCCAGAGATACTGATGGTGTTAGATTGAGGGTATTGCTATATTATGATCTGTACCCCACATTCTTTGTTCATTGCTCCTCGTGTAGCAGTGACAGCATCAACCGACCCCGAATAAAATCTCTGCCTTGAAGATGCTTTGTCCCACCTGACAACAAGCTCAGACGCCACCCTGCTCCCCACTCTTCCACGTTCCACATGGTTTGTCCCTCTCCCACCTGACACCACTCCAGTTGACAGCTAAACTTCTCCAACCAGTGACAGAGATCTGTGGAGGGCGCACATTTTACATGCAAAAATATGGCAAGCTGTGTCCCATAAAATGATGAGTAGCATGCTGAGAAGGCCAAGAAAGATAGGTACTGGAAGTAGTCGCTCACAATAATGGGAAAGGAAAGTTAAGATAAGCTATTGACTTGACTAGATCTATCATTGCGCCATCATAGTTTTACGCATGATGTGAGTCGAGTGAGGTGATATAACAAGAGGTAACAACGCTACTATCTTTGATGCGGGGTTACACTTGTCTATCTTGCCCCATTCCCCAATTATTCCCTTTGCCAGCAACAAGCCAGTAATGTTTCTTTACCTCAAAAAGTCCAACTCATCGTCATTCAAAGTCTTTCTCTTCTTATTCTTCAACAAACTCTCATATTTGCCCCCAGTGTATTCAACACCCAACTGCGTCAATGAATTGTACGCCACCTTCAAATCCTTCTCGTACAAAAGTGGCTTCGATCCATATTTGTTCACCCATTGTTGGGCCGTGGGCAAATCCTTCGATAACAACAACGTACTAACCCAGCTGTACTGCGTGGTGGACTTCGACGTCTTGGCCAAATTCTTGAGCGCCGTACTCAGCTCGAGCTTATCCTTGCTCGCACGCTTGCCAAACTTATCGTCGCCGGTTCCAAAGGTGTCAGCAATGTACCATCCATCGTCTCCGCTGACGGTGTAACTCTCCTCGTCGTCATCCATACCATCCTTTGCCAATTCACTTTCAATATCCTCATCAGTCAAAGCCTTGTACTCCGACATGCGTCCAATCTTACCGGCCTCGCGGAATTTGGGCTTGGAATTCGCCTTCCAATCCCCCTCGGGAGTGGCCTTCTCGATCGTATCAACGGACAACAAACATCCGAGCAATGCCGTCATTTCCCGCTCCGTCAACCCCGCTGTACGGAAGGTATCGGTAATAATATCATTGTCCACCTCGCCCGTGAACAAGTTCAACGGAGGCATACTACTCGGAATGGGCGCGTTCGCCGCCGCCTCCGTCCGTCCCAACTGGGTGGGCAAAATCGGTCCCCCCACGGCATTGACCGCCTCGGCACCCGCCAGTGCCACCGCATCGGCAATGGTAATACTCGATAGTTTTCTCAGATTTTTCTTGGATTCGATTAATACCGAGGCACACTCCTGCAACGATTTCGTGTGCGCGTCGGTATCTTTGGAGGTCATCACTGCCTTGATGATGCTTCCGTCCGGTCCACCCTCGTTGGTTGCGATATCGAACGAGAGACTATCCAACATGGAAAGTTCGAGGAAGTATGGTGCCAGTGCTGGCTTTTGGAGCAATGCACGACGGACGCTCTCGCGGAGGGAGTCTACTGCCGACACGCGCAATTCTTGATCGCCGTACATGGCCGGATCGAGGAAGACGCGGGCCGAAGCCGGTGCAGGGTTCAGTGTGGTAGAGGCAATTCCAGCGGTGAGGGCGAGGACGCCGTCGGTGAGGAATGTGCGACGATCATTGTTCTCCCCCATTGAAAGAGCGGATGAGGAAGCTGCCGCCGATCGACATGAAGTGACGGCATTGCTGCTGGAGAAGCCGTGGCTTAGAGAGGCTGAATAGGATGCCAGGATGGCGATGGCTGTTGCACGGAAGAGGGCCATGGTTTCTGATTCTAATTGAGGATAATAAGCCAAATATGATGGTCAATGAGCAGAGCTAGCTAGAGCATGAGTCATGCCCGCCAAGCCGCGCCGCGCATGGTTGCTGTCTCTTCATGAAAGATGCGTCACAAAAGATTTGAAGGCGGCAAGTACGTCAGCAAGATACTCTGTTAGGGTTAACCCTCTCTTTAATGCAACTCTTGTCTAGCTACCTACCGACCGTGTAGAGAGAACAAAGCAGGCTGCGCAGGGCTAGCTCTTTTTATTTCGGTTCATGTTGATCTCTCTATCTAATCTCTCTCTAGAGTTGCATCATTGTGTCCTCACACGTACACCTCTACATCATGCAATAGTGAGAGAGTATTGCAGTTTAGATTTCGAAGGGGGGCAGAGGTTGGAAAAAATGAATTGAATTCAATTTTTTAATGAATAATCTCGCATGTGATGCTTAGAATGTTGCACACGATAAACGAGGTCTATTGTTCTATTCAATACATGCCAAGGTTCTAATTAACCTTTGAAGTATGACCAAACTATCTAGCAGATCAGCTCTCTTTATATGTTTGCCAGTATTTATCTCTGCTTATCGTAGCTACTTATTGGCCAAACATCTGGCACCAGCTCATGTCGAAATCGTGTGCGCGGTAAAACATCACCAATCCACTCAGCATAGCTTGCACTATCTTCGCTGTCTCCAAGAGCTCTCGTTGTCGATTTCGACCCGTCTTTCTTACCCCTCATCCTCCTTTTCATATTCTTGCCTACACCTGGTATATCCTCTCTCACCTCCGCGTGGCTGTCCACATATGTTATCGATAGTGCATACCGCGTGCTTGCATAGCCACTATTCCTATTGCCATTGGCGCAGTGCATTGTCCATCCATTATGGACGGTAACATCCCCAATATTGAGTGGCATGTGATGGTCAATAACACCCTTGTTGTTATCGGTAATTTTGTCATCATCCACGTTATCAATACCATACCGTGTGGCCAAATGATCGTAGGCGTTATAGCCCCCTCTGCCGCCACTATCATCACCAAACTCGGTACCGCGTCCATTCCAGTATGGCAAGCTAAAGTCCGAGTGTGATTTATTTATAAACAACAATGCAGTGCCACCGTTTTCAATGGAGGGGATCGGATGCAAGGGTATCCAAAATGTAATGGCAAGACTGGTATCGAATGGCATCATACGTCCATCAATATGCCACGGTGTGATTCCATCCCGGTTGCGTTTGATAAATACTGAGTCTTGGTATAACCGTAATTTGACCCCATCCGTTGATGACTTGGATATAGGTAGATTGAGCAGCGTTGATGCAGCTTGACATAACAATGGCGATGTCGTCAATCGTTGTATTGATGGTATGTCGCGCCACGTATTGAAGTATTGCAAGAATGGTAACCCATCCTCTCCCTTTTGTTTGTAGTGCTCATCCCGTGAGTATTGTTTCAAGTCATGGTAGATTTCTTTGATGATATCGCCTGGGATCAAATTTCGAATGGATGCGTGTCCTTCTCTGGAATAATCTAATTGTGTTTGGAGGGATATATCCTGTGTTTCTCGCAGCAATTGTTTCTTTGTTTTTTGATGATCTTCGCTGCTGCCTTCATTGGAACGACGAGGGGACGAAGATTGCGTTTGTTGCTTCTCCTTCGCGACCGTCTTCTTCACATTGAACTTCTTCTTGCGTTTGCTGCTTTTCCTCGTATTTTGATTCTCGCCAGTCCTGCCTATTTTTGCTGGCGTGAGGCCTATGGATGCCACCAAATCATCAACATCCACGGACGGTTTTCGACTGGCACCGAGTACTACTACGGAAGGCGGGCGACGAGCAAGTAGTAATTGTTTTGAGGGAAATGCGAATGCATCCACCGTATAAGAATGTAGCTCATCTTGATTAAATAGGGATGGCAAGATGCTGATTGTTGTTACGGAGCAGAATATCAAGAAAGGCCGCAGCAGCACGCTTGGCGGCATGACACAGCTGGGCGAACCTATGGATCGGTCCCAACTCAGCAGGCCTCTGTACCTCTGTTGCGAGTCAATCACTCTGATTTTGATATCGGAGTCAATGGTCAATGGGTGACAACGCTAAGGAATAGGATTCGGGGCGGATCGGCGGATGGGTTGAGGTTGAGGAGGGTTGAGGGTTGTTAGTGGATGTTTTAGTGGTGGAGGTTGTGATATTCATAGGCGATGAAGTCCTAGATACGAATTCCTACACGTACACGTAGGAAAAATACCAGATGATGTTGATTGAATTTGTACGAGAGTTGCTCTTCGTGTGTTGTGTCACAAAGTAGTACATCATGAAATAAGTAGGGATGGGAGTGTATTGCAGTTTAGATTTCGAAGGGAAAGCAGAGGCTGGGAAACTTTGAATGAATACTCACACATGTGTCATGAGATAATTCAGAATGTTTCACGTGACACACGAGGTCTATTGTTATTCAATACATACCAAGGTTCTAATTCATCTTTCAAGTATGACCAAACTATCCTACTTAATTAACCTGATGAATGCTTTCTTGGGGCCTTGCTTGGGGTTTTGCATTGCCATGATATGTTCTTTTCAGCATGCAAGAAAGAATGGGAACATTTACTAGTCTTCTTGGGGATCTAGAATTGTGCAAACCTCTTGCCAATCGATTTCATCCCCCAGCCAGAGCCCATATCACTGCCTTTCTTTATTCAATTATTGGTACTATACATGACATTATTTTGTACAAAATAGGTAAAGGTTGAGATCCTGGTCCACATCACCAAAATGCACACCACCCAATGAACAGTTGGCATAAATTCTCGCTGCTAGTGGCCTGGACAATCAAACGCTGCACTTGATCTTGCACATCCAAAGGTTCGCCGATTTCCTCGTCCGGAGAGTGAAAATCAGTCCCTGTCAGCTTATCCTGAACACGTCGAATAACTTTCAAGGCCCTCTCGTTCAATGCCTCTTCATTCGCAGCCTCAGTATCACCATCTAGCATGCTAAGAAGCTCCCGCTGCCGAACACTCTTGTCAATCCGTGAACGCGCTGTGGAACCTTGTTCGAATGCAGTATCAACAGTACCACCAGTAATGCTGGCGATGCGTGAAGACGTACTCAAGTTGGCAGCGAGTGCTCTCATTTCGGAATACATTTGGAGAGATTTGGCATGGGATGTTGAGAATGGAGTTGCTGACTCAGATGGCTTTATAGCTGGCGTAAGGGCCCCCAAACTGGATGCATTGGGTTGTTCGGAGTTGCTACCTTCGCTAGAGGAAGTGCCATTTCCCCCGTCAACTTCATCTTCCTTCTTGCCTCCATCTTCCACGTCGCCGTCATCGACGTCATCACCGTCATCGTCTCCATCCTCATCTTGTCCCTCTTCAATTGGACCTGGCAGGACTGTATGGGCTATGGCTGAATTGTGAACATCTTGTTGTATAGACGTGTTTGTTTCAACCTCTTGGCCTTCTCTTGCAGTGGAAGCTTCCGCCTCGGCCTCTTTTGCTATTTCATCCGATGATTGATCTAGCAATCTCCAGCTTATGAGAGGATCGTGAACGAAGGCCTCCAGCATCGCAAGTAAAGAATCCTTGTTTTGTCTTAAGACAGCCATGGTTCGCTCACAGGTGCTTCGATAACTTCCTTCGATGCCCGAAACTTCCATCGCCCGAGTGAGCCTTCAAAAACAAACAATATAAAATTATGAGAGAAGAGTCATGCAATTCTATAAGAAGACAAAAATAATTTTGCTTACATTCGAGTAAGACGGAATGGGACTTTTTCTGGGAATTTTTCGCGATGCATTGCAACTTCGAAACAATCACCAAAGTCGATGTGGAGTACACGGCCACTGATTTGGTCTAACATCAAGTTGGATGGATGTCTATCACCTAGGCCTAAAATGTAGCCCACCATGCTCATAACTGCTAGTGAACGAGTATAGTTTGTGCGCCTTTCTAACCACTCCTCACTGGATGCGGTAGAGAAATTAGCAAGGTTAGACAAAACAAATTTTGAACATCACTGCATATGGACATATCATATTAGCAGTCATACCTGTTTGTGCTTTTGATCCACAATACTTCATAAAGATCATTTCCTTTTCCAGTGGTGCGCTCAAGCGCTTCGGTAAAGATTTCCACTTTCTGCATTGCCGTGAGACTGTCGTAGTTTGGAGCAAGGGCAATCATTTCTCTATTCTCGGCATTAAGGGGTATTTTCATAGACTCGCGGTAGTCACGAATCAAACAGTGCAGAGTGTCACAATGAGGCACCCATCCCACCACTCCAGCATTATGTGAAAGAGGAGCTATTGCATATCGCTGAATATTTAAGTCATGCTTGTTTGTTCTTCGGTCTCTGGCAAGAAGGGCATTGACCAAGCCAAATAGCTGCATTACTCGTTCGTCTTGTCTCAGGTCTTCGTGCCCTTTTAACAGAAATACATAATCCTTCCCGTCGTTTCCACGAATGGTGATTTTGCGTGGCCGTTGTTTACTTGTAATCACCTGTACATCGGTAATGAATTGCTGTATCTTAACGTAGCTGCCGTCTACGCGATACGATCCAGGGACTCCCAGCTCCAAGTTCTTTGCATTGTAAAGGGCGGGGCTACATTGATTAAGTTCCAATGTCGTCAGGCCTGGGAGTTGCTTGTTGATTCGCCGAAAAACTGTGTAGTATAGATCCCATGCTTGGTTCAGAGCAGCCTCAGCCTCAGCGTTGGCCGGAGATCCAGATCGCCCAGCTGAATTTGGAGACATGAAGCCTCCTTGGGTTGGAATCGTCTGGCCACTTGACGTAATCAATCTAACGTAATCTTTAATGTGTTTGTGAGCATCTAGAAGATCTCGACCGAAACTCTTGAGGAAATCGTGTTCTCCTCTAGTGGAGGCTCCGTTCTCTAGCTGTGTATGAAGTGGAATGAGAACATCTAGCATTCCGGACACATTCCCCTCGCCATAATATAAACGGCTAGCATCCTCAAGACCTTCGTGCCACAGCTCCAACCACAAAATTGCCACTCGGATTAGCTCAGAAGATACCATGAGAGCTTCTTCTACCAAAGCATTTGAATGAGCCTTGAGAGAATTCATCAAACTTTCTGCAGCGATTTTACGGTCCACCACAGGACTTTTCAATAGGACACTCAGGGGATACATTAATGCTTGGGGATGTTTAGCTCCTAGTCGAACCAGCAACGGGTGCAAAACAGAGCGAACTGATGGTGTCTTTATGTGGATACGCGCAAGCAGTTGTGGTAGCACACCCAACCACGCCTCGATTTTGATAGAACCAAGGCCGTCATTTATTGTTGCGGCTACATCTTGAAGCTCGCCGTACTTGAAAAGACAGCTCAATAGATTAAGCATGTCTTGCTGTACTGATGCACTCCACCGCTTTGTCCCCACACTGATTGCCCTGACAAACCCTTTCACTGCTGCAAGTACATGACTTCGAACAATTGTTGGTAGCTTGGCTATGTTCAAGCCCCCCTTATCTTTTTCATTGCCATGGATTTGCTCTGCTAATCGAAAATTGATCAATGCCCAGGAGTGCCATGAACGATAACTTGGGTACCTTAAGCTGGCGTCCGTAGCTCTCTTATATGATAGTAGAACTTCTGTCGCCAAGCTATCCGTTAACATGGTTCCTGGGGGGCACAGGGCAATTTTCCAGTCTCCGTATCTCAACCAGCAGCTCACACGAAGAGCCTCACTTTGGGCTTTTTCGTTTCCACAACAGTGAGTTGTCAGGTCTAAGCCAGAAATATATATTAGTTATCAGTGAGTACAAAGCATTGTAAGAGTTTGTATTGAATGCATCGATAGACGTACCAACAACGTTGCAGAGTAATCCAAGCCGAGTCATAGCTTCGTCTCTCCTCTCTGTAGCCCAGATATGTTTAATGTAAGCAAAATAAAGCTTGTGCTGAATAAACAACCTGGTGGACAAGAAGTGCGAAACAAATGAGAAATATGAAAGTCAAACTCAAATCTGCATTCTGATAACGGAGGCAGCAGCATACCTGTCTTCCCCTCCTGCCTCATTGAAAAGTTGTTTACTGAACTGCTCGTGGTGTGGTCTATAGTTCATTTGGACACTTATATCTCCATTCACAATATGCTCCATGGATTCCCCGGGCATGGTTAAACCCAATCCCATGTTTGAGGGTATGCCAACACCAAAAACAGGAGAATTGAGAGAGCAATTCATCCTAGCAAGAGGGTCTAATAGTGTTCTTTCTGCTAACTGATAAGCTTCAGCCTGCCTTGATAAAGCTGACAAGGTAATAGTTGCATCAACTTCATCCGTTGGGCCTAGAATGAGTGACCTAAGAGTAATGCAAAATACATGAAAACGTGAGGAATTCATTTCAAGCCCAAGAATGCCACCGCATAAAACTCATCAGCTCACCTTACTGCCAGTATTGAAGAATGCACTTCAGCATCAACACGGCATCCATCCAGTCTTTGCCTCCAAACACCAAGAAGGTGCTGGCGTCCCAGAGCAACATCAGGGCTATTAGCAACATGACGTCTTCTCCCGCTATTTTTCCGCATTTCAAACTGACGGAATTGAATGATTTCCTCTAACTCGCTCAGTCCTTGTGAAGCCACCATGCTGGGATATGCACGTTTATAAGACTCTGCAAGGAGTGCAGTGAAACGGCTATCCATTGCTTTTCGTGCAGAATCGATAGACTTGGCGGCTGCACTGAATTCAGCTCGATGAATATGCAATACTGCACGGTAAAAGGCGCCATCGAAATCAAGCTTTGGCACAGTTGATCTGGAATCCTTAGATGGTTTGGCGTTAGCAGACTGAGGTGTAAAAGTATGAGACCAGTGGTGCCCTTGGACTAGCTGGGAAGAATATATTTCTAGTTCGTCCCATTTTCCAAGTCTCCATGCTGACTGGGCGCAAAATTTCAAAGCCTGCTTGTAATTGTTGGCAGAGCTTGTTTTCCTTGACCCACTTGAATGCAAAGAGGGGGGATGTTCAACGGAATTGTCCCCTGAAAGCGCCCCCCAACTCCGTCCTGCCAGGTCCAAGGTCTTCTTCCAATCTCCCCTAGCATCATAACACTGCATACATCCTAGTACGGATTCAACATCATTTGGATTTTCCCTTAGCTTCTCTTCATACATTGTCACAGCCTCTGCCCACGCCCCAAGCTTGGCAAGCCATGATTCATAAACAATATCACCAGCCCAAGAACCATGATCTCCCACTTTAGCATCACCGTAGCTTGTTACGACACTATACGCCATCGGGCTCTTATCTGTTTGTGATTCTGCTCGGCTGGGAGAAGAGACTAGTGATCGACCAGGCTCCCGTCGTTCAATTTCAATCTTTGCAGCTTTCAGCACACCAAGAGCAGCTTCTGGCAAATCCAGCTTTTTGTTAATGTCGATGAGCTGTTCAACACATGATCCCCCACGTCCCATAATATACTCACGCTCTTTGTAATGTAACGCCCGGGCATATGCACGGCACTTCAACGCCAGCTCGGCCAATACAGAGATGTCGATCGAGAGGCCAGCCAAAGGACCTTTTGAGCCATCGTGTTCCATGAACTCCGCCAAGTTCAAGAGCAGCTGGAGGATCTCCAATGACGCATCGGCGGAAAACACCACTTCCAACGAAAAAACTAGATTGGAGCGATATAGGTCGCTGAGCTCGCCCCAGCAGCAAACAAATGCTGCACTAAAAAGTTCACGTGCCAGTGGCTGGTATGCTTGGGCTAACTCAGCACAAGCCCGAAGCGCAGGTGATGGTGCTTCTCGAAGTAGTTGGACAGAGAAGCGTCTCATCCATTCGTCCCAATCTTCTCGAGTCGATCTCTGAGAAACATCCCATGCCTTCTGTAAATTAGATATATTTATTGTCCTGTGCGCAGCAGTGCCTTGGTGCAATATTGGCTGTATAGAGGGAGGGTCATCAGTTTTCAAACCTTCGCCCATCCTATTGAGGGATACATCAGAAGTTCTTGACCTTCCCAGAGAGAATTCACTTCCTGAATCATTACTACTGCCGTTCCACATGTCCCAGCGTGAGTTGCTGTTTGAAGTTACTTCATGCACCACTTGGAGATACAAATCAATTGGAAGATGCTGCTCAATTTCAATCACTTCACTAGGTCCTTGTTCCTCCTGCAATCTCTCTATGCCAACTTTGATCTGCCACGCAATTATTGCATCTCGAGCCGTTTTGTCATAAAAGGAAATCCACCTGCCAGCGCCAAGTTGCCGCACACAAATACAAATGCAGCCAATGATTGACATCCCAACCTCCTTGTTTGGTCTCACATTACCACCCAGCATTCGCAAGAAGGGTTGAACCAACCTTGCTGGAAGGGCACTGTTTGACTTGACACTCGTATCAACGAGTAAATTCGGATTTATTTCTATCGTCTGTAACAGGATAGATAACGTTTCGACAGTCTCGACCGCTAGTTTTGATCTACGAGACCCACTTGGCGGAGAGGCCGCTGAACAAATTAGAGAATCAGTGAGCTTCACCAGTGCAGGGACGACCAAGTGCATGTACTCCCCGAGAACTCCCTTGATGCCCTGTAAATGCCTCAAGATCAACTCCAATCTTTCAATATCTCCAGACGCAGAACTGTTGTTACTCCACTCAGCTAGATCAATCGCCTCAATGCTAGCCAACACTTGCCGAACCAGCAAAGGGATATAGGCCCGAAAGTCATCAGGTACAGCTGTGGCAACCCTTTCCACCAATGAGCACAAAGCAGAAAGATGACGAGTAAACCAGAACTCTTCAACCACATCAAATATGGCTGGAAGGTATGGTCGTAGGTGCTCTCGAACAATGGCACTTAGATTTGCCACCTGTTGGAGCAATGCTTCTCTTAACCCATGCTGGCCACAGTTTTTTACTGTGGCAAGTATATGGGGGACTATGTTCTTCAAGAATGGAACGCTCTTCAGACCTAATGCATTGAATATAAACATCACAGCCTGTGCAATAGGAGGAGGTAGAAATCAAGTAGGTATGAGTAAACAACAAAAAGGTGCTTTCGACACGCATTCACACGATAGTCAATGGAGTCTCTTACCTTCATTACCATTCCGTGCAGGTTTGATAGAGAAGAGTCTTTCAGAATACGCATCAGTGCTTGCACAGCAACAGTAGGATAAAAAGCGTCATCAGAGGGCGAAAGTCGTCGGGCTGGAGAGAGTTGGGACAATGGCTGGGCAGTCATTGCATATTGCTCATACATGTATAAATGAGCAGGTTCGTCATTGTCAGAGTCTTTGTAAATGCTCTTAGGCCGCGATCCACCAGCTTCCTGTGTCTGCTTGATGTGAGCACCGCTGGATATTAGGCGGAGTTCCACTTGAGCCGATGATATACTCCTGTTTTGTAATGAAGATGATGGAATTGCAGATTGATCTCTCAATATATTCCAATCAGGCATACGCTTTGCTGAACCATTAGATGGCATTGTTGAGGAACGGGCACCCGCCCCCGGGCCTTTTTCATCTTCTAGCTCCACAAAATAACCTCCACCTTTCCCGCCACCCTTTCGTGCGGACACGAGATCAGGGTCTAAAGCTCCAAGTATGCCCATTGTTCGAAAAACCTCTCGGCGAAGGTCCCATGATGCTCTCTTCGTAGTTGGAAGAATATCTGAAGCTTGAGTCAAGAGCTGCGGATAGTCTAAGTAGGGGCTCACGACATAGCTTGTTCCGAACGCAATCTTCCCAAGTGCCCACAAGCTAACACGTTGTTTCGAGCTATTTTGGTCTTGTATATTTTCCAGAATGTGAGGAATGAGCTGTCGAAGCCAGGGATTAATTGAGCTATGAGCAACAGTAGCAAGTTCGCCCAATGCTTCTAACGATGCTGTTGCCAAGCGCGGTGCTACATTGTCAAGAGGAAGTGCATCAACAATTGAAGAGATGAATGGTCTAGTAAGGCTTTTCAATGATTCTTCGCGCAGAAAAATGATGATAAGCCTCGTTGCTACCTCTCTCCCGCCACCATTGTCCCCACCACATCGAAGTTCAATTATGAGGTCCATAAGCACACGCCTCAACCCAGGTAGGATTGGAGCAGGATTCAATCGAGATAGCCTTCCCAATATTTGAAGAGCGCAAGCTCTCACCGCAAGCGCTTCGTCTTCTAACATCAAAAACAGGGGAGAAAGGAAGTTTAGTGATAAGTAGTGATCGTATCTTTCATCCAACCCACGAACAATGCAAAGCCGCACGACTGGTGACAAATCTGACACAGTCATTCGAAGCAGCTTCTGAAGGATTTCCTCCGTGAGACATGATACATTTCCATTTCCCAAATTAAAGCGAAGTCGCAATTGTTCCCCTTTTTCATCTTTTCTCCTTTCAAAAGGCAACAGCAAAAGGCAGCAAGTAATGGCAGCTTCTCGTCGAACATCGCTCGAAGGATGGGCGAAGTAAGCGGAGATTACGTTGCGCAAAAAAGGTAGCTGCAAATTACCGTCTTCCGAATCATGAATGTAGGATTCCCCTATAGTTCTAAGGGTGCGTAGACTCAGAACAAGCTTGTCAACAAAATCCGGTTTCGTTGATGTATTGATGATTACGCGGTCTGTTTTGTGATATGAGATAGGATTGGTGGCAGCGGGTTCTGTACTAATCTTGGTTGTTTCTTGCACTTCCAGTTCGGGCTGAGGAAGGTTCTTGGGTCTCATGCCCGGGTTCATTGAAGAGAGCGACATTGAACTCATAAAGTTCCTCTCTAAGGTGGGCTGCTTTACAAACGAGGATGACGAGCCGGTGGATGAAGTAGAGAACGCTCCTGAATCTGAGAACGTGGGCCGACTATTCTTTTTCATCGAGAACAAATCAACTGTCGTGCCAGCAAGACAGAATGAGATTTCCTCAAATAATCGGCGTTCAATGCTGATTTGTTTCGAAGGTATTGAACGCCCAATTGAGTGAAGGCACTTGATCAGGTCCTCGCTCAATCCCGACTTAAACATATCTTCGACTATCTTCATGATATGTGGAGCAGCATGTACACCAAGCGCCTCGACAAAGTTAGCAAAGCAGCCTAACACATCACATCGAGTCAAAGCTCTGTTGGGTATGAGATTGTCACTGATTAGGCCGAATATATCCCCAAGCCTGACTTGAAAGTCGCTCTCGTCGTGTAACTCGACGATGTGATAATCAAAGTCCTTGTTCAGTGAGTTATTTGGTTCAATATTCAAAACCTTTACTGAAGGAATCATGATGTCACCTCCCCCCATCTCTTCATCACTCATTGCCAAAGCCAACTGCCCAATGCTCATAAACGCAGTCGGCTTCACGTCTATTCTAGATTTGGCCGAAGGAGACGTTGAAGCATTAGCAATCAAAAACTCCAAACTCTGCTCCAAGTACCTGCGCCCATACACTTCCGGGCATCGCTTTGCCAATCTTGGAATCAGCCTAATGACCTCCAATCGGATCAATATCAGGTGATGCTTCATGAGATGCAACACGGCAACACACACTTCATCAAAGCGGGGTAAAATGAAGTTGCGTGAATGCTTGAGCATCTCACTGACCACTAGGAGCGAGCCATGAGTATGCACAGCAACGGTCATGGCAAACGCAACGGGATCTCCGTTGGGAGGAGGATTTTTATCTCCGGGTCCATCGCCAACATGCTTTAGTCCATCCATCATGCTGGCATACAGCGTACACAGCGGCGCAGTCATCGATCGTCGTTGCCTCTCCATTAAAATCGTGAGGCATTCCGACAAGGCATCCGCAGCACATACCCGCACAATGGGCTGAGGATCTCTCAACGCCGGGAATATGTGATCCAAGAAATCATTCGTGCCACCCAAACCAGCAAAACGGGAAGTAATGCCAACGCCACCATCTCTGGAAACGGGCGCCGGCCCCCCTCCAGTGACGGAAGATCCCGCCGCCGTGGCCGCATGGTGATGAACATTCACATTATGCGTCTTACTGTAAAATGCCGTGGGTGCACATCGCGCCAATTCCCTCAATACCAACACCGCCGCCAATCGCCGGTCGCTCCTATCCGATCGCAACCATTCCAAACTACGTCCTATCTCGAACTCGACGCGATCGACGTTCGCGGCGCCCATCGCCATGCGGCCCAATGCTCGTGCGATGGCATGGAGGAATTCGTAATCGGCATACGTGGCCTTGAGACCATTGCTTAAATTGTTCCCGAATCGAATCGCCCGACGCTCTTCATCGGCCGATGGGACGGATAAAAGGGCGTCGAGGGCTGCCACCCCGGCCAGTCGGTCATCGGCACGTATCGCCTTGGAATGGACAAGGGAAAACACCTTGGAGTACACTTCCGATTCGACTGGAGCGAAAATCTCCTGGGGCATTTCATTGGAAAGTAAACGCATAAAGGATGCCAATTCGAGCGAAGCACGGCGGTTGGCACGTTGTCGAAGGAGTGACGTGTGGTAATCAATGGTGGCTCCAGAGGCAGTGGAATCGACGATCCCGACAGAATTGTCCGCGTTCTTCAACGATTTTTTGCCACCCTTGATATTGAACAGTTGGGCAAAGATATTCTTCGATTCGTCATAAACTCCTGCCCCCGACATGTCCGTCGATGCCGCCGACAAATGTCTCAAATGAGGCGTCGTTTGCAAAAGATTGTCGATATGGGATGGCGGCGAATGGCAAAAACTGGGCATTTGTCCCCTCTTTTGCTGCTGATGTTGTGCATGGTGCGGCGTCGACGAGGAGTGCAATGGAGAGAGTTCGTTGGAATGCAGGGATGGGTTAGTCGTGGATATTGCGCGAGTTTTTTGCCGTCCTCCGGTATTAGACCCACTTGCCAGGGGCGTTGCGGCCCTCGCATTATTGTCGCCCCAAGAAGAAGATCCTTCTGATTCGGGAATGGAAGATCTCGTCCATGGCTGCTGCTGCTGCTGCTGCTTTTGTCCAGAGGTAGTAGAAGGTTCTAAAACATTATACGCCGTATCCACACCCTCAATCTCTCTCGGCACCGGTGATAATGGCTCAACTTCGCTGCTGCTCATCATACTCGACGGTAATGGTCTGCTCTTGTTCCCCCCCGAAGATCCATAAGAAGCAGCAGCATTCCCCGCCATGGAAGTCTCATTCACCAAAAATTCCAACTCCTTCGTAGAAATCATCGTTGCCAAAACATCCTGCGGTCCCGCCGACGATGCATATTCCCGTTTGAGATATTTTAACAATGGATCCAATGGTGTGGGTAACTTGGCGGCTGCGTGGTTATTATTACCATCGCTGCTGCTGCTGCTGCTACTATTCCCATTGTACCCCCCTCCTCCTGCTGCTGCTGCTGCATATCCGCCAGTAGCAGCACCCGAAAGTCCTCTAGCAGTAGTGGATGTAATAACGCTCGACGGACCAACGATGCTGCTGTTTCCGTCGCCACCACCACCAACACCACCACCGTCGGTAATACCACCTACTCCAGTAGTGGAGGATGTGATGATGGGGTTATTGTCGGAAGAATGCCATCCATATCCGTAGTAGGGTTCGGTGCCTTGGAGGAGGAGGGTGCTTTCTAGTGATGGAAAGTCCATTGTTGTTTTATATATATATGGGGGGTTTAATTTGTTGATGTTTGATGTTGATGATGATGATGATTAGAAAGTAGATTGTATTGATTTTTTCTCCTTGTTAATCCTTGAGGTGATATCTTCTTTGCCGCTATGCTTGTGCTTGTGCCAGTTCCCTTTGCTTATCAGTTGAATAAATGTGACTAATTATGTGCCACTCTGCTCGACATATTTCCTGGGCCTAAATGAAAAGTGATGATCATCAACTGAAAAGTATATATTCATCGAGTTGTTTATTGCATAGCTGTGATGATATGGAGATGCTGGTTGGGGATTTCAGTTGATGGCTTCATATCATGGGTGTCCAGTGATGGATATTTATTGGAGTTGGAGGTTGACACACTGCTAATAGTCGCGAGAATGAATGAGAAGATGCCAATGATCAAGGGCTGTGTTGCGAGGCCCTCTCCTCTTCTCTTCTTGTGGTGTCTCTGCTCTGATCCTCTGCCCACGACACACTCTCCCAATAATCTTCCTGTGATGCCGCCGCCGCGTCTCAGATTCAGATTTCCAGCAGATTTCCCAGATGGAGATCGTCATCGCACTATTGTGCTGCATGGACTGCAGAGTGAAATGGGGGCGTGCCCGCGTTCGCTGTAAGGTAACTACCTACTAAAAATCTCTAAAAATAGGGGGCTCCTACCAAAAGTACGACGACAGCAGAGAAACACACGCGCCGCCATCCAGCCTACGAGATACGAACCGCCTACCGCCGACCGGACCGCCTACCGCCTATGTACGTACAGCCTACACTGTCACAAGCTAAGCGACGGCATAATACTCGCCTCATCCATTGTATCGCTCGTTATCGTCAGCTTCTTCAGGTAAATCATTGCGGCCGCTTATACGCCGCCATTTTATTGACATTGTCGTGCTCGGAAAACCTTTGGGAAGTACCCACAGCGTCGAGCCGACGCTGCGCGGAAGTCGCAATGCATGGATGGGCTGGAGTTGATGCCGCTTCCCGAGTGGGCGCGCGACGTTCGCCATCGTTCGTGGTTGGACTCACACATTTTTCCGCGCCCTTTGAATTACTCAACCTTCTCTCGATCTTGTCATGTCTTGCCACGCCTACTCCAAATAAAGATAAAGACAGCACAATGACGGAGACATCAGACGACGACCGCCGCCCGACGCGAAAGCGCGAAAAGTCGCACTTGGCCCTGCTGGCCGAAGCAAACAGGAAAGCAGCCGAGGAAGCAAATATTGATATTTTTATCGATGAGGAGAACGAGGGAGAGGAGGCGGGAGGTGACGAGGGGAGTCCCGAATCAAACCGCAAAGTCAAGCCCGTTGTCCACAGCCGTTCGCATTGGTACAATAAGGAGGACCAGAATGAGTTTCAAACTGTTGATGGTTGTGAAAAACTTTTCGGCAGAAGATATTGGGACCATCGGCGCTGCATTCATTACAAAGCCATGGCCGTTCTACGAAAAGCGGAGAAATCATTGGTTTCCGAACAGGATGATCAGCAAGTTGTCAGATTGGACTACGACTTCAATTCCCGTTATCAAAAGTACTCTCAAGTGCCCTATCGTAAGTGATCTCTTCGGTGATGGTGTTCTGTTTAGATTTCGCTCTTCGAGATATTTCACACTCAGTCTCACGTTGGGTCAATCGTAATATCCATAGACGCGGATATGTTGCCTCACTACGAATACTTCGCAGATGGGATTCAACAGCACTCGGATCTACACGAGCTGACTATCGTCAACTACAACCTGCCACCATCACCTTGGCTAGCAGACACCATCGTTCCCGTTCTAGAAACGAACAGCAAAATGACAACGCTCGAACTGTCCAACTGCAGTCTATCTGCGAACGACTCGGCTGCCTTGACGAATTTTCTTGCTGGGAATAGGACAATTTGTAGTCTGAACATCTCCCGAAACGATATTGAGTCTGTCGATACTGTCAAAAGTTTGGCCAAGGCAATCAAGAAGCATCCTGTTTTAGTTCATGTCAATCTTGCCTATTGCAGTCTCGCTGGTGGAAACAGCGATGCCTTGAATAAGGTTCTTCTAGCGTGCAAGCAATGTGACAGTCTCGAAATCGGGCACAGTGACTTTGATTCAGCAGGTGTGGCAATCGTTGCCAAGTTCCTTGCAAAGAAGATAGCGATCACCTCCTTTTCTTTCGTGGGCGCCTCGATTGGCAAAGAAAACAAGAAGCTATTGACGGAGGCCATCACCAAGAACAAGACCATTGAAAAGTTGTGTCTTCGCTCGAACAATCTTCGACTTCCAGCCATCCTTCGCAACACCAAGAAGATCACCAAGTCGCTGGCTCGGATTACTCATCTCGACCTCAGTTTCAACTCATTTCCTGCTGAAGGGGCGAAGGTGATGGCAAAGTTCCTCCAGCAAGCAGACTCCTGTTTGGTCACTCTAATCATGTCCAAGAACAATATGACGACCAAGGGAGCAAGTGTTCTGCTGCCCAGTCTGAAGGACAACGCAACCCTACAGAACTTGGACTTGAGCCGCAACTGGTTGAACGACGCGGTTGCGCCTGTGGTTATCGACGTCTTGAAGAACAATTCAACGCTTCTCAGCTTGGACTTGAGTGGCAACAACTCCCTAAAGACTCGATCCGGAGGAGGCTATCGTTACGTCCAAGGAACGGGTTATGTGAGAAAGGAAACAACGTATCGTGGAATTGCTGAGGTCGTGAGATGTGCTCTTTTCGATACCACGAGTCTCGAGACGATTGCCAACTCCAACCACACGTGTGCTGTGAAAATGTCCGGGATGAATAAAGGAGACGTTCATGAAGAGACAATTCGCAAGATCAACGCTCTTGCCGTCAGCGATGGTAAGAAAATTAGATACAAGACCGTCTTGGCGATCAATGATGTGAAGACTAAGGATTTGTACGATCCTTGTAGCTTCAATGACGTGCCTCTTGAGCTTATGCCTCACCTGTTGGAGATGGTCCAGCAAGAGTGTTCGGCGAAGGCAGAGTTGAAACAGGGGCATGACCGAGGGTATTGGAAATATAACCGTGAAATCCGCAAGCGAGAGTACATTCCCGATCCTACGCTCCGTCGTTTGTACGAGATCATCATGTCCTGGCAGAGCCTTCCTCTCCTATTCGGCAGAGGAGCCGGCGAGCTCAAGACCAAGAAGGAGGAAGCAAAGGAGAGTAAGCCAAAACGTCGCAAGCGTAAAAGAAAGTTTGGAGACGAAGAAGACGACGACGATGAACCATTCATTCCGAAGGGAGCGAGAAAGACAGCCAGATGGGAGATCAATTCTGAAACGGGCCATTACGAACGCATCCCTCCTCCTGTCTATTAGAGAAGAGAATAGCCGTGTATTGTATTGCAATGAGGCTTTGTTGGACATTGCCTCCTCGTGCAATCAAAGCTAGAGGCTGATCCGCTCACAGCTGGTTGTATCTTGGAAGTACAAGACAGCTTGATATTTGCATATCACTGTTAGTAGTTTTCGATTGGCTAGGCAGAACGTCTGCTGAGAAATTGGGATCCTATGTAGCTGGACCTCTAATTCAATAACCTTCATTCGTCAGGTATCAATTATCTTTTTCTTAGATTGCACCACTAGAATACGATTTATTGTACACTCAACTTTATTCGCCTCTCAATCTTAATCTCTAGTAAAGAGAGAGAGGGGGGGGTACAACATCCGGAAGAAGAATACAGCCTCCNTACGATTTATTGTACACTCAACTTTATTCGCCTCTCAATCTTAATCTCTAGTAAAGAGAGAGAGGGGGGGGTACAACATCCGGAAGAAGAATACAGCCTCCATTTCTGCCACGTCGCCCCGTCGGATGGGTTGGTGCAGGGTGCAGGATGTGCTGGGCAGGAGTAAGAAAAATGGGTGGCGTTTTGAAGGCAGGCGCCGAAATGTTGGCATTCGATTACACGGTATTACCTAGTAAATGTAAGGAGTGGAGGGCAAAGACCATCGTGCTAGATCTCACTTAGGTAATAATGTGTAATCGAATGCCAACATTCCGGTGGATCTACGGGTTTTTTATACCATTATTTTGGTTTCAAACATGTTCTTAATGCATTAAGCACCATGTGCATTGGGATCTCCAGATAGTAGCTCACCAGCTTTGATGTTGCAAACTGCGGACTGGTAGTCTACGGTAAGGAGAGTGCTGCAACAAAAGAAGGCATATCCGCCGACAGCCCTTACTCTAAACTATATGAAAATGTGACAAGTCGATATTATTTATAAATGCATGTTGAGATACCGGTGTGAAGCAATGAATCGCAATTTTTTTAGACCATTTTCAGCTTACTGAACACCGTGTGATGGCATGTGAAAACATAGTAGAAGCTTTCGGTGGATGAGCCTATGTATTACATCTGAAAGCCATTTTACATGTAATGCGATGCATATTCCGAGGAAATTCTCTGCCGACCTATTGGAATGAATGCTGTTTTTGGTCCATTTTTGACACTATTTTTTGCAAATAATTCAATTGTGTAGTATCTAGAAGAAATACCCCACCGACCGCCAACTCTCACCACCTAAAAGCAGTGATTCAGCCAAGGAGAACTTTGAAGTTTATGTAAGAGGAATCATTCATATCCCTGGTACTAGTACACACCACATAAGAAGAAAATTTTTCAGCGCCGCAACCCCATTTTCACTGATGTGGTGCCCGCTAAAACATCACAGAGGGAACAGGGGTGGCTCAATACATTAGATCCTTGTATATTTCATGGAAGTTTTGGTTTACAAACCAATAGCTCCGCTCGTATTCTTCTAAATAGGAGTACCCATTAGATTCCAGGAATTCCAGTAGCGCCAAATTCTTCATTGGGTTGTGACTATTAGCCTCTACAAAAATGATGCCGAATCCAACTCGATCAAAATCGACGGATTGCAAAACAGAAAATTCTGCGCCCTCAACATCTAGGCTGAAAAAATCCCAGTATGTTTGAGTTGGTGTGTGCTTTGATAGCAGATTGTTCATTGTATCACATTCAATCTCTTTCACACGTGGGTCATCCAATGCAATACCTTTCCACCAATGCTCCCGAAAACTTGGGGCACTAAATTCATAAATCCCACTAACGGCGGGATTCTGTGGATCGGAAAAGTAATGCAACTTTTTCGGAATGTCACATACTCCAGCATTGATTACCGCGTGTTCATTTGGGCGATTGACTATGAGCTTATCATAACTGTCCCCAGAAAGTTCAATCAAGACCCCCTTCCACTGCAAAGCTTTGTTGAACACATGAGAGTTGGAATATGTGATGCCATCAAGAGCACCCATTTCAATATAGCTTCCTGCACACAAATTGCCAAACCATTGAATGAGTTTTTTGTCTTCATTGCTTTGCGACTTGTAGTCAGAGTTTTGAATCTGTGTCTGTTTTGAGCATTTTTTGGAGGTCGAGTAAACATTTCCCTTGGAGATGTTGAATTGTATGGCAGCGGTTGATGCCCCATGGTGGCGCTGAAGTTGAACATTCCAATTGAACACATGAGGCTGACAATAATATTTACACCCACAAAAAAGATGATAAGAAGGGGGTGGGTAGTATTGCCACAGTCCAGAATTGTATGACGGGGCGAACGCAGGCCCGATTTCGCAGCCGCATCAGTACGATACATCCCCCGGTCCCCGATGCAATGTAAAAGCCTCCCCGGACGAATACACCTTCGGCAATCGCGATTGCAATCGGGCAGATGGGATGTAATTGGCAGATCGTCGCTGTCGTTGTCGGGGTTGGAGGCGAAAAAATAACAAAAAAAGGGGGTTATCTGTCGGGCGGAGGGCAAAACACAATAGGTATTACCCCACACGCCACCGCCACCAACTCGCATGAAAAACGAGGAGCAAGACCCATCAAACAACAATGAATGAGTCTATGGTATGCTGAGAGATGCTGAGTCTATGCTACGACTCTACCACCCGCCCA
>JALLBF010000081.1:0-16621 GCA_036939945.1 Thalassiosira sp. AJA248-18
ACCTACACCTGCACCTACACCTGCATCCACCGTGGACTGCGCGCTCACTAATCCCGGTAACAAATGGGACTGTCCCTCGGTATGTGATTATTGCAGTCAAAGAGGTAACAAATGGTGTGTGGCTACTGGTACTGAGTGTTAAAAGTCCTGCCAGTACATGGAAAACTGCGACGGGCCGAACCAGAACGGGAACACGTGTGCTCGCGCGGGGGTGCTGCTTTAGCCAACAAGGGAATAGAACAAACAGGGCTTCACGTGTCCTCCTCAATAGCATCGAGCAAAGTGAGAGAAACAAGTGCAATAGTGTAAAATATAAACATTTGCACAGATGGAGGAATATGCCATTTCCATGCAACGTCACTTTTGAATAGTGTACTAAGTAGTTAAAAGGACATCTCTGATGTATCGTACCAAAATGGCATTCTCATTTCCTTGGTCGTCAAAGCGATGGGACACATGAGCGAGCTGTTTGCTGGTTGTGCTGTTTTATTTCATTCTCAATATTTACTTATGATATAAACAAAAAAGGCCATCGCAATGATACATCTACCGTGCATCTACCTCCGTACCGCATTGGGAGCGAAATAAAGGAAAACATCCTGATGGTAGGTTGCTCACATTATGCATACCAAGCATTGTGTTATAGTACGAGCAATTCTCGTATCACTCCCGTGAAGTACTGACACTGGGCAGAGGTGCAGGTGCCGGTGAATCTGTTGATCTTCATTTTCCAGCACGGACACTGTGAGGACTGGCTATCGGCGCTGTGAACTGGCCTGCAAACTTGGCTGGTTAGATGTGGCTGTGTGGGGCTTGGCCTTTTAAGAAAGGGTTGGGTTCTAACAGTTTCACCCCTAATTTAAGAGTGTGGAAAATGCAGGGTAAGCTTGAATGCGCCTTTTTAAAAGTTCTCAACAACTAAGAATACATTTTTTGTGGCGGCATTTACCAAGGCAGTGGCACACCAAGAATGCTTTATGAAGTAGTTAGCGCAGTTGTTCACAGTGGTTAGGTAGCAAAATCATCAACATACATGCTGCGCCACTGGAAATATCAGCAGCAATGTAGGTAAATAAATTAAATAGCGGTTTAGAGAAAGGAAGAGGGCTGCACCTCTGGAAAATCACTTTAACAATGCGTATTGCATTCTCAGTGAGAGCAGTCGGCTCAACGGAAAATGCATTCTCGAATATCGTTTTGTTTTATACAGAGAACTGATAGATGATATTCATTGAGTAATTCTTACATCTTTTAGCAATAAATGGTATTGTTTCTACTATTTGCATTCTCTAGGCAAGTGTGGCAGTTTTATATCCATTCACATCCAAATGGCAGGTGCCCATATGCTTGAATCCTGAAATCCAAAAGGCCGCACTGGCACCGCTTTAACAGTATGACTTATTGCTCCAATTTGTACGGACTTTGCGAGACGATGATGGAGTATTATTTCCCACCGCACCTAGAGGAGTGCGCATTTTGTTTCTCATCGCTCGTGTCATTCTCCTTCCAGCGGCGGGCGTTACAGAATTCTTGCTGGCCCGTTCCCCCTCAGGTGGAGAGAAAAGAGCTCTCTTCTCCTTGAATGGAGTCTTAGACGGAGTCTTGTTTTCGTCGGAGGGAGGAAGATGCGAGGTGCTACTTCTGCTTGAAGGCAGAGGGGTATTAGTTGCTTCTTCCTGCACGGGCACCTGTTCATCAACATTTGGTAGAAACATGCTCTCATCAAAGGTGTCATCAGCACCAAAAGTTGTGTTCTGGGGAGGCTCGTCAACTGGTTTGATGGGGGATGAGTTCCACTGAGATGGGACATCAGACGACGAAGCTGGGTACTCGTCAGCTTTCTCACGTAAAGAGGCATTCTCTTTCTCAAGTGTCTCGATTCTTGCCTTGAGGGCGACGAGCTCGATTTCAGCAGATGCCTTCTCTTTCTTGGCCACATCAAGCTCCAGTTCCACACCTTCTCCAGCCTTGACACTGGCGTTTAATCTTGCATTCTTTTCATACATTTCATTGTTCACTCCTCTCAACTGTTCAACTAACTCCTCCAATTCATTGGCTTTGACTCTTTTACTTTGAAGCTCTTCTTTTGTTCCTTCGCTATTGGCTAGAAGTGCCCTTGTCTCCCCAAGTTCCTTCTCTGTTGCCTCCTTCGTTGTCTCAAGCTCCGATATCTTTGCTTTGAATTCTTCTTCTTGTTCCGCGACATACGCGACAGACTTAGCATAATGCATTTTGACCTTCTCCAGCTTGGACGTCGTCTGCTTCTCCTTGTGTTCTATCACGTGAAATTCTTCTCTCATGTAAGAAATTTCATTTTGTAGCATTTCGATCTTTTCTTTAGACTCGGCATCATTCTCTACAAGCTTCTGGGAGGATTTGGTCAGTTCATTCCGAAGGCTCGACATCTCTCCCGAAAGAACACTGATGATGCCATCTCGGTGAACGAGATCATTATCGTGCGCAGCGGTTTGTGTAACCTGGAACTCTTTTTGCAGTCTGATTGTGCGCTCCAGGTCAGCCTCGGCAAACTTGAGTTTATGTTCCGCCTGTTCCTTTTCAATTGTGACGTGTTCAATCTCATCCTCCAGGCTCGCAATGTCATCCCGAAATTTGTCGAGAGATGTAAGGCTTTGCTGCAATTCGTCGCGCTCCATTTTCAAGGCCCCCACTTCCTCTGTCAAGGCGCCATTTTGTCCAGTTACGTTCTCAAGATTTTCAGCAAATTGCGCCTTCTCAGCAAGAAGAGATTCAACTCTCTCCTCTGACTTCGCGATTTCTGCTTTGAAAGCCTTCTCTTGCATTTCGAAAGACTCGATGTCAGTATTGTGCTTTTCTTGGCCATGCTCTAGCTGTTTCAGTGTTTCATTCTTGACCTGTTCCAGGCCTTCCAGCTGAGTCTTCTTGGCCTCGAGATCGCCCAAAGCTTCCTCCAAACATTTCGTGAGCGATTCTTTGTCATCCATGGCAACATCAAGGTCCTTCGCCAGATCAGTAATCTTGGTGTTCAAAGCGATAGTAGACTTGGTGTGCTCTTCAGTGATCTTCTTCATGTCCTCCATAGAAGAATCCACCCTTTTGTTAGCGTCGTTCGCTTGGTTGTGAAGAGACTCAACGTTCTGCTGCAACGCGTCTCGCTCTGTTATCAAAGTATTTACCTCCTCTGTCAAGGTTCCATTGTCTGCCTCGGCGTCCTCAAGGAGTCTGGTAACCTTGGCCTTCTCGGCGCGAAGAGACTCAACTGCCCCCTCTGCATTCACAATTTCTGCCTTGAAAATGTCTTCCTGAAGTTTGAACGATTCAATATTGGCATTGATCTTTTCCTCGCCGAGTTCTAGCTGCTTCAAAGCTTCAGTCTTGTCTTGCTCAAGGATTTCTAGGCGAGCCTTCTTGGCGTCGAGATCATCGGAAGCTTCCTCCAATTTCTTCTTAAGCGATTCATTGTCATCCATGGAAACACCAAGGTCTTTCTCTAGGTCCGCAATCTTGGTGTTTAATGTGTTCTGCAAGGCATCACGCTCCAATTTTAATGCTTCAACTTCTTCTGATAGGGAGAGGCTTTGTGCCGTAGCCGTTTCAAGTTGTTCAATCATCTGAGCCCTTTCGTTGAAAAGATTCCCGGCAGTCTCCTCTGCCTTCTTCAAATTGGCTTCCAAACTGTTGGCCTGGTCTTGAAGTGCATCAAAACTATTCTGAAGCAGCGCAATCTTTTCTTCGGACGCCACGCTATTCTCGACAAGCTGCTGGGAAACTCCAGTCAGCTCCTCCTGCACCTTGGACTTCTCCCTTGAAAGCTTGCTAATGATCTCTTCGCAAATCGCCAGATCACTATCATGCGCGGCAGTTTGAGTGGAGCTCAAATGCTCTTGCAGTCTCGTAGTGCGTTCAAGATCGGCTTCGGTGAGCTGCAGTTGCTCCTCAATTTGCTCTTTTTCAACAGCCATATAGGTTACCTCATCTTCCAAGCTAGCAACGCGATCATGGAGCTTGTCCAAATAGTCTACACGTTGTTGCAATGAATCTCGTTCCAATTTCAATGCCTCCACATCCCCTGACAAGGATGCGCTCTGCGCCGTGACTGACTCAAGACTTGATGTAGCTTGGGCCTTCTCGCCAAGAAGAGATTCAACCCTCTCCTCTATCTTCTTAATTTCTGCCTTCAAGCTGTCTTCCTCACGTTTGAAAGATTCACTGTCGGCATTATTCTTCTCTTGGCTGAGTTCTAGCTGCTGTAATGCTTCCGTCTTATCTCGCTCAAGGCTTTCCAATTGGGTCTTCTTGGCCTCGAGGTCATCGGAAGCTTCCTTCAATTTCTTAATCAGCGACTCATTGTCACCCAATGCATCATCGAGGTTCTTTTGTAGGTCCGCAATCTTGGTATTCAGAGTGGAGGTAGACTCGTTGTGATCTTCAGCCATCTTCTTCAAGTCAGCCTCGGCGGTGGCCAGCTTTCCCTGGTGTTCCACTATGACATCATTCGCATCATTGACCTCCATCTTGATACTATCCACAGATTCCTGAAGCTCGACTGACTTCTGTTTCTCGGCTTCTAGTTCACGTTGGCTCGCCTCCAAGCAATCTAAAGTTGATTTCATCTCCTCCTCAAGCTCACTAATTTGAGCTTCACTGCTCTGCATTTTATCCTCATTGGCCATGATAACTAGCTCTTTCTTGTCCAGCTGTGACTGCAGCATGAGGTTGGCATTCTCGAGCTTGGTTACATCCTTGATGATAGCGTCTATTTCAGTATTGCGTTCGTTGGACATGTTCTCGACCTTTTTCTGTAGAGACTCCCGTTCATCTAACAAAGTAACAAGGGACCCTTCCAATTCGTTCTTTTCGTCGGCCTCGAACGTGTTGGTTGCATCCACCTCCATCTCTTCAACTTTGGCCCTTTCCTCCTTATATTTGAGCATCCATTCGACGGATTCGGACGGCTGTGTCTCAAGCTGTTCACGTAGGATGGTAACTTCTTCACGAAGGGCTGCGATCTCATCATCATTGGTTTCCATTCCAGACGTTTTGCCTTTGCTGGAGAGATAGGTGATTCGTCGCTCCTTGCATTTGCGAATCAACGTCTCTTGCTGTAACTTTCTCTTGAGAGAATTGACTTGCATCACCCTGTGGTTGGAGGCGTCTTTCATAACCTTCACCTTTTTGCTCAACTTTGAATTCTGATTGCGTAACACAGACACAGTGACATCAGCTTCTAGATCTTTCTGGTCAGAGCAGGGTTTGGTGGCCGCTGGTGGCAGTTCTAGGTTGACCAATTCCTGTCCTCCATCGCGAACAGAAGCTCTGTGTTCTAACTCGGCCCGAAGACGTGCAATCTCAGTCTGCAATGCTGCCACTGATCCACAGGTATTCTCATTCAAAACTGCCGTGTTCTTGATCAATTTGGCCCTTTGCGCAAACTTTAAGGTGGAAATTGTCTCGGATAGTGACGAAAAAGAGGGAGTCACTGTCGCGACTAAACACGTCTTGCTGTTTCCACCCCAAGAGTCTCTCAAGAGAAATGTAAGCTTCGAGTCCCTGAATGGCACATGGCGCTCCTTGCCCTTCTCACGATCCACCAGCGAGTTGATCACTTGACCTAGGCAAAGCAATGAATTGTTGATCATACTTGCTTCCTTTAGACGATCACCTGCGGTGTCGGTTGTCTTTTGCCGCTCACTCCCTGCAAGATCGACAAGCGTGAATTTGGACGTGCGAACTTTACTAATACCAGTTTCAGAAAAGAGTTCACTCTTGACTGTCAATACAAACATGGCATGGGACCGAGACGAAACCCTGTTCATATTCGTTGCTGCCACTCTCCTGCTGTCCATTCCGCAACGTAGGATGTCCATCGCATCCATGGTATTTGCCACTTCCCTCTCGACCAAACCTTCAACATAGACACCTTTGGTAGCGTCTTCTCTCACTGGAAGTCCTTTATCGTCTTCGGCAAAATTGTCGTTCGGAGAGAGCAAGTCGTACACGCGCTCATTGTAGATTTCAAAGAAGGATGCTTTGGTAGTAGTGCGAATAGATCCTCCGGATACTGCGCTGGCACTGGTAGGACTGATGAGACTCTGCTCGGCTATTTTTCGAAAAATTGACTTCAGAGATCGTTGGACTAGTCCTGCGTTGTTGTTGTCTTCTCTGTTGGAAAAGAAAACGAGGCAAGGTGCAATGTATGAGCTTATGAAGTACTATATGACAAATGCAAATCAATGCCATGAAACTTACAGCCCTTCATCTCCAAATATAGTATGAGTCTTTCCCGATCCCGTTTGACCTGTTGAAAGAAGAACATGAATACAAGTGCATATTGCATCAGCTGATGAACTCTGACAAATGCAAATGAAAGCAAAGAATCACACTCTCACCGTAAGCAACAATGGTCCCATTGTACCCAGCACACACTGCATCAATAATGCCCTTCACAGAGTCAAAGATTTGAATCTGCCTTGACTGAGGGCCAAACACGGCATCGTACGTGAAGGATCGTGCCGTTGCCGTGGAAAGGGCTGCGTTATTCGCGCCACTGTCATACCCACTGCCATACCCTCCTCCTGATCCTCCAGTCTGATCGACAATGGAAACTGATCCTTGCTGGCTACTTGCGGCGGTGGCGGCAGTACTAGTCGCGGATGATGATTCTTCTCCTCCGCCCATGCCAAAATCAATCGTGGGCGTCATGCCATCGTTATCGATTTTCAAGACGTTGGCTTTCCCCTCGCGGTCGTTCAAGGGACGGACGCGGAGGAGGACGCGAACGTTGGCGGGTGCTGCGTCGGACGGGAGCATGATTGATTGATGATGGAGTAATTCCTCTAGTTTACCTTGCTATTGATTGTTCGCGGTTTGATTTTGTGATTGTTCTCTAGATTCTGCTGAGGCAACAGGGGGAAAAAAATGGTCCACGCTCCAAGCCAACAGCTGTTATTTGCACTGATTGCAATGGATGGCAATTTCAATGATTGAACCCGATGGAAATAAGCATGTTCACGGCGGCGGCAGGAAATCCCATCGTCACAGTTGTTGTTTTAGTGTTAGTGCGAGTGAAGAAGAGATAGAGCGAGGCTGTCGGAGTGAAAAACGGTTTTCGGAATCAGTACACTTTCACGTAGGTACCTAATCAAAATGGGAAATACATGGGAATAAAACCTGGACGGACGCGCCGATCCCTACCCCAGAATGATTCCTCTCCCCGCCATTATTTTCCGGGGCCTCCCCCCCAAAGAAAATCACAATTGCTTGCGATTGCATCATTCATTCAATGATCAATGATCGCAAAGATCAATGATCGCAAAGATCAAAGATAGAAGATCGGAACCATGGCGTTGCCTCCCGTAGCCAAGACGCCGGTGCTGTTGATGCGCTTCACGCCCAAGGCCAGCCATGAAGTGATCGCCGCCGCCATACAAGCCTTGACCGAGGGGGGTATCATCATAGTGGACTCTGAAGGCCTGCACGATGAAAATGGCAAGCTCATTGTTGGTGGCAGCAGTGATCATGGCAATAACAATAATGGCAAGGGTAGTCCCGTTGTAGTACTGGGATTGACCACGACACAAGGCCTCCTCGAACACGAAGCAGAACTTCTTAGGATTTCAAAGCCTTGTGGGACTTCGCATAGGCATATTCCCACTATCATGGAGCCATTTTCTTCAGGGAGTGCGAGGGAGGACTTTATCAACATCAAACATGTAAATGATGATGATTATGACGACGAGGGTTTGTTCAACTCGGCTGAAAGGGCGTTGCTTGTGGAATGTAAGTTTTTGTGGTAGATATGGACATTTATATTATGATTGCATTATTATCTGTAGTGCCCTCCAGTTATCTAACTATCCGCTCCTCAATCAAAGCCCTCATTGCCGCCATTCCCGCTCCAACATCGATGTTGTCAGAGGAAGATAAACACCTGCCTTCAAAAATCGTTCATAAACTGAGGCATTCAGCGGTAGGAAACAAAGTGCAGGCTTTCGCCGAGGACAATGAATACGAAACGCCGACTTCAACTTTATTCCAAGTCCTCCGCCAGAATGAATACGTGGATGTCGCACCTGTCCACATTCCAAGAATCAAGAAGAGAATTCTAAAGGAGAACTACGCGATTATGACAGCTCCGCCACTCCAGGCCATCCGCGATTATTACGGGGAGGGAGTTGCCTTTTACTTTGCATGGATGAATTTCATGACTTGGTGGTTTGCATTTCCTGGAATGCTGGGTTTGGTTGTATATGTGCTGAGAGTCTATCGGGGACACACGATAGATGATTGTGATTTGACCCCATTTGTTGGTCTAGCGACTTTTTGCTGGGCAGTGCTGTGTACTAGATATTGGGAACGCTACGAAGCGGAGCTGGCTTACAAAGTGAGTTGGTTATATCGTTGATCTTGAATGATATTTTTGTGCAATGCTCAAGCTCCTCTCTTTGATTTAGTGGGGAACATTTGCCGTTACGGAAGGAGACACCCTTAGACTGGGTAAGCGTATTGGTTTCAAGGGTAAGATGAGGAGCTCGCCCATCACGGGAGCCAAGGAAAGGTATTATCCTGCATACAAACGACAATTAAAATGTGTGGTCAGTGCTATCATCACAATTTTTATTTTGGCAGGCGCATGTGTTGTTATGGTCATAAGCATGAATGTGCAGGGCTACGTCAGCCGTGCAGATAGAGAACTGTGGGGGGAGAGAGATCACCCGCTTTACTTC
Source organism: Thalassiosira sp. AJA248-18 (assembly GCA_036939945.1). Classification (NCBI taxonomy): domain Eukaryota; phylum Bacillariophyta; class Thalassiosirophyceae; order Thalassiosirales; family Thalassiosiraceae; genus Thalassiosira; species Thalassiosira sp. AJA248-18. Next base: position 8,706 of record JALLBF010000081.1, read on the forward strand.
CCATTTTTTTCGCAACTGGCTGAAGAAGGCGGAATCTTTGACGCAAACTCCTCTTGGAAGATTTATGGGCCAGTTATTTTGCGTGCAATTGTAGTTGTTAATATGAATTCACAATACTCCCACCTTGCAGAGATGTTAACAGAGTGGGAGAACCACGAAACCGTCTTAGGACATCAAAACAGCGTCATTCTGAAGAGAGTGTTATTCGAAGCTTTTGACGCCTCCGTTGTATTATTTTATCTGGCATTTTTTGAACGGGACATCTATTTATTGAGATCAGAGCTAGTAGGTGCCTTCAATGTTGGTAAGGAAAATATTCAGTCTCTAGCTGACTCTTAAAATTCGTTCTCACTTGCAAACTCGCTTGCATTGGCACAGATGCACTTCGTCGCGTTTTCACTGAGTGTGTTCTGCCATACATCTGCAAATGCTTCAAAAAAGAAAAAGATCCAGTCGGTATGTCCAAGAAGAATGATGATCTGACCAAGGATGCTACTGGTTATCTTGCCTCAGAAGCAGAGTTGGAACAATATGACACGTTTGGTAAGAACTCCAATTTTTATAATGGAATTATTATTTCTACTGCAAGACTGATACCTTATACATCATCTCATCTTTATTTATATAGATGACTACATTGAGATGTTGATCCAGTTCGGCTATGTAACTCTGTTCGCCAGTGCGTACCCACTAGCTGCATTTCTTGCCATGGGAGCTAACATGATTGAAATAAGGTCTGGTGAGAAATTGATCTCTACGCTTTTGCGCCATTTTATGATTTTTCTTGAATCTAAACAATCACAGATCTTTGGAAAATAACTCATTTATGTAGGCGTATGAGTCCAGTTAGAGCCAATGGTATTGGGATGTGGAAGCTATCACTAAAGGCCATCGCATGGCTTGCTGCTGGCTCCAACCTCTTGATTGTGAGTAAATGACTCATAACCTCATGCTTGCTTGTGGTGGTACGCAATTCTTATCTCCCCACTCTCTTTTCAGTTTGCCTTCACCAGTTCACAGATGCAGCAGTGGTTTCCTGAATTTTACGTTACCGATGAGATCACCGGCCGGACTAGCCCTGGTGCATCGTCTTCGAACGAAATCCTTCTTATTGTCTTGATTATTGAGCAGTTTCTGGTTGTTATTGCCGGACTTGTAAATAATTCCGTACCGACTATTCCTCAAAGTGTCTGCATTGACATTCAGCGTCGCAATTGGTTTCACGAACACTTGGCTTCAAAGAGAAGGCATAGAACGGCGACAAGAACCTCTACTGGAATAACTGCTCTATCACACACCATCAAGCAGCTGGATCGCAAACCGGCTTCTCGTCAAGCATCCTCTGTTAACTAACAGGTGAGCCTGGTGATTTATGAGCCTGGTTTAGACCATTGTGTTATTATTTTTATATCCATCTGATAAAGCTGCTCCAGTGCAAAATCAATGTTGAGTGAAAAATGAAATCATCTGCAAAATGAACGAAATCAATTCGAGGAAGACCTTGTCTAATTCAAAGTTTCATGGGGATCTAAAAGGGTAGAGCATATGGTATCTAGCTATTTACCTCTTCCATCCTCGAATGAAATATCCTGCAGGCACTACTTTTTATTGGGCCTAAATAATAGCTTGGTCAATAATAGTCTCTACTGTTCCTTGACATTGATGTGACTAAAGATTATTCTATCAGCTCAATGCACTTTACTCATTAGAGATCTCGAATTAGCTAGGCTTAAACTCAGCATGTACCTACAGCAAAAGGCTGCTGGCTACATACAACCATCGTTTTGCAACGTTGTTGCCCTTCGCGTAATCCAGGGGTGTCTGAGTGCCTCGCTTGGTCCTATTCTCTTCAAAGGATCTACCACAAGCATCCTTTCAACCAAATCACGCCCTTCGATAGATACTGCATGTGCCATGTTTAAACAAAGTGAGGCTTGGGATTGAATGAAATAAGTGATACAGCAATTAAATTCGATCAAAATGGTCTTACCTGAGTGCCAGTCAGCGTGAGGAAAGTCCACCTTTGCCTCCCTATTGGCATCAATCAGTTCGGCATCCGACTCGCCGTAGAATGGTTCATAGCCAGCAAGCATCACATACAATGTCACCCCAGCTGAAAACATATCTACCTTGTTCCCATACCCTCCGCTGACGCCAGTGAGCAAAATTTCTGGGGCTACAAAGCCTGGAGTACCACATCTCCCCCGGACGAGGTTATCAACCCCAACGAAAGAAGACATGCCGTAATCAGCCAATTTGATCTTGGTACCACTGCTCTCATCATCGCGACACATCAATAGATTTGCTGGCTTGATATCACGATGGGCTATCCCAACATGGTCCAGTACATTAAGACAGTTTAATAAGTCTCTCATAATGTGTGCTGCCCCCACCTCATCAAGAACGCCACGGGAAGAAATGTGCTGAAATAGATCCGTTCCCTGAAGTAGCTCTAGCTCCAACACTAATTGCTCGCCTGTTTCGAAGATGTTGCGCAATCGAAGAAATCCAGGTGCATCTCCTCCTTGCACGGCCAGTGTCGTTTGGACTGCAGCTTCGCGGACAAGAGCATCTGCTCTCTCTCGACCCTTCTTCACACGCGACCAAAATTCTTTTTTGTCAATGATTTTCAAAGCGCAATCGTATTCTACCTCTGCATTTTCTAATTCAGGGTTGGATGACTTTACGCCCAAGCTATCTAGTGATGATACATAACGAAAAGAATCCTGTGATGTTGATGTTGCGTGCGGGTATCGCGAGTCTGACATTTCCTTTCGCTGTTGTCTCCGCCTTGCTGGCCGCACTACTGCATATCGACCTTCGCCGAATTTTGTTGCCCCGTCACTTTCGTCGACATCGTAAAGGTCATTCATTGACATTCGTGAAGCAGACTGGAGCAGCGACACCCACCGATCTCGTTCGCCTTTACTTTCTACCCGCAATAGGAGCTGAAGATACGGTGGCACATAATGGCATGGGCACAGAAATGGGTAAGTGATGCGGACAGCAAAACAAAAAAATCAAGCTCAAGGTAAGCCATCAACTCACACTCCTCTTTCCACTTTTAGAACAGGGCCTTTCAAAGAAGTCCAAATGTAACGCATTCGTAAAGTGCTTATGTGGATATGCCTCTGCAAGCGGCAAATGCGCATATCCCCATGGCAGTCCATTCAAGCTGTCGCCTTCTCTATATTCAAAAAGATAATTCTGCCGCAAGACAAACAACCCGGTGCACCATCCATACACTTCATTAAGAAAGGAGCGCATTCCCAATGGTGCTACAGTAGCCTTTCCCAATATGGTTTTTCCAAATGCAGAGAGTAGGGCGTTGCTGCCACTGATGCTACCTTGACGAGGTAATGTCCCTCCTGTTGTTGATGGTTGATGATGGTCTGCAAAGAACCAGCCATTAGAGTCTGTATCATCATCCTCGGATAATATGGAACCGATCCCCGATCCAGTTTGAGAGCTCTGTGATGTCAGCGAGAGCCTGCTCGAAGACCCTTCATCTTTAGACATTATATTATTCAGAACTTGTATAGGGCACATACATAATACAGCTGGAACAATGGCATGTCGATCTCCCTTTGTCCACTGCTCGGGTCCCTTGAGAGCTCGAAGATTCCGCTCTGGCGAAACTTCGCCCTCTGACTCTTGGTGTTGCGGTGGTCCTGATGCAGAGTTCCTTCTGGAAGAGGAACTTAAGCTGGCTATCTTTGGATCAAAGCTACGTGACCCCTGGTTGAAGGTGTGCCGTGTGTGGGCTAAATCGAAGAGTGTGTGCGAGATACACAAAGCGATGAGATCAACTTGGGAAAAGCAAATAATGTACCGCATATTGAATAATCATTCACATGATGCTCACCTTTACCACCGGCACTCCCTGCAGGATATGCCATTGACGACAAAAACACAGATTGCCTATGCAAACTGGATTCATCCCCTAAGTAGGCGCTGCTCGAATCTATCCCCATATTGTGAAAATCGGTAAACGCCTTCCTTCGTTCTCTGACCAGTTCCTCATCCTTGCTGTGATCGATGACTGGTTCTCCCTCTGGTATTATGAGATTAGAACCCATCGATTGCACTCTAGAAAATAATGACGGATTGGTTGATGTTTGTGACAGAATCGTGGATGGGGCCAGTGATACAGAATGCCCACGATGTCTACCTCGATCTAAATTGTCGTCATTCAAATCCCCCTGCGAAGAAATATTTCGTGGACCACGAGGAGAGACAGGCCCTAATTTGTGCTTGCTATGGGACCCAAGTGAAGAAGACGATAACAAATTCGGGGGGGATAAAAAATCACTCAGCATGGCAGCTTTCTCAATGCCCTCCTGCAACGTAGTCACACTGCCCAGGGAAGTTGTCAATGAAGAATATTTATTGTTCGGTGTCGACGGCGTCGAGGCCGCGCTACCTGGAGGTGTGTTGGTCGGACTTTTCCTATCGACTCCCTTCCTCATGGTACCATCTAGACCGTCCACGGATTTCGTTTTGCTGCGTAATCTTTTGAAGAATACCCCACCTCGTGCGCCAGATTCTTTAGATTTCGATGGAGATGATGGCGCTTTGACTGGTGACAGTTTGATATCATCTGTTGAAACAGATCTAGACTTGCGAGGTGCGTGATCCTCGAATCCATCTGCCAAACTGGGACCCAAATCTTCATAATTCTGAATTGATAAGAGATACTGCTGCCGATGAGATTTTGATAACAGATCAGTGGCATTTTCCGACGAAGACTTGACTGTTTTGCTATGGTTATTGTACCGTGGCAGTGGTTTGATAGGGACTGTATGTTGGACTGTATGCTGTATACGTGCACCCGATGAAGAAGCAGGAACCTTCGAATGCTTGCCACTCCTTTTTAGGAAGGATTTGTAATTCTTCTCCCATGTCTTTTTGGGAGGTGTCGTGGATGGACTCGGTAGCCCTGTGCTAATGGAGTCAATGGAGGAATGAGAACCTATTGTGGCTGGGATATTGTGAGTAGAAAAAGTAGAGCCACTCCCAAAATCAACAATTGCTGTATCAGCTGTTGTGTCCTCTTGTGTGAGGCGAGTAGGAGGGGAGGGTGGGTGTCTATCATCCAATGGGGATGAACTGATGTTGGAATTGATGCTTGATTTGGAAGTGTTCTTTCGGTGAACTTTTGAGGAAACCCATCTCTTGGGACCACTCATTTTGTTCAATAGATTAGGCAACTGATAATAAGTTGATGAATAAGTGAAAAAAATAATGTCAGATAAAAATGGTATTGCGAATCAAATGGAGAAAAGAATTGGGTTGACGAGCAGTGACAAGACTCAAAGAGGGATGAAGCAATAAACTCAGGGAGTAGCTCTGAAGGACTATTGAAACCGATTCGAATATTATCAAGTCCACCCCCAATGTAATGCGAACAACCCAAACCCAGCTGATAAACGCACGAGGTCACAAAACAATGAACATAGATGTTGATGCTACGATTCTCACATGAAATGAAAGCTTATTGCCCCTGACCACCGCCGGAGAATTCTTGTACTCGCTCGCAAGATACTGTTTTGGCGGCCGGCAGCTCTACCTCAAAAAATGACGCATCTGCTACTTTATTGTTATGAAACGATGATGTGATCTGTTGGTTCATGTACCATGCACCAACATGCAATAGGAGAATAGCGGCGCCACTTTTTGTGAAGTTCTTGTATGTTTTGGTGTATCTTGGTGCTTCGGTGAAATAAAAGAAGGGGTGTTCCCGTGCCACAAAAGCGACTGGACGGCGGGTTAGGGTTAGGGTCTCGGATGGGAGCCTGTGATCGATCGTTGATCTACTACCTAGCTCTTCTATTGCGGCCTTGTGCCTTGTGATGAGCAGAAGGGTGGCTTCAGCAAATAATAAGGCCTAGGTTTTGAGGGAGAAGGAATGTAGTCTCAATAGTAACACAGGGGGATGGCTGGGGGATCTCTTGTGGCTTTTACGATAGAGGCAGGTGGCGGGGGTGGGTGCATGCGTGCGTGGCGGCTGTCTATCCCAGTCTATCGATCTTATCCTCTGGCACATCTGCTGGCGCAATTAATGCTGGTTGTAGCAGGTCGTAGTGCTGTTTGTGTTGTGCCTGCGTTTGTTGTTTGTGACTTGTGGATTTATTTGATATGGCCAGGGGGGGATGATGGGATCACGATGCACGATGGGGATGGGATGGAAAGAGGACGCTAACAAAATCAGGACAAAATAGGTAGGTATCTAGGTACATCTATCAACATCAAGAAGCAACACCAACAACAACCTACTGCCCCTGCTGTGAGCAGATGGAACGCGGCGACGCAACGGCTGGTCAAGCGGCTGGTAACACCCAACAGGAGAGAGGTCCAGTCGCAGGTAGATATGTACCTAGGTACCTCTAGGAACGTGTCGCACATCAAGAAAGATCTGCAAAGTTCCGGCCAAAACGTTCGAAGGTGCCGAAGACCACTATGGGCTTCGATATTTTCTTGTCAACTGAACATGCTGCTAAGGTAGTAAGCCGGGTCCTCTGGAGTCTTCTTGCACGCGAATCGATCGCGAAGGCATTGAATCGCCTGTCTCTCTCTTTTCTATTCGTTCCTCGGACACTCTTTTTCGAAAACGACAGGGAACAAGCGACCTACTACCTAGGTACCATAATCACCCGTCTTCAACTCGCGACTCACGCTCGAGTAGGTTACTAGGTACGAATCCTCCATGCTATGTACCATAAGGTACCTATCTAAAACCTCCTAACACGTACGTACGTACGGGATTGAGTCAGCCAGATTGAGTCTTGGTTTGAAGTGAGATCTGCATGCATATCGCTCGCGCGCGCGCAGGCTCTGCATTCAAAGAGAGGTCATTAAATTCGAGTGTAGAGAGGTGTCTTTCTTGTGGAATTTGCTTACCTAATTAACCCTCCCCCGCTGGGTAATGCAAATTGCAATTTGACTGATTTGTTAGCATACGCCTCCTCCTCACGCACAAGATCTCTGGCGGCAAGGGCCACACTCTTACTACTTGGTGTGTACCGATTGTCACTCAAACATTGCAGGAACTTTCATACTTAGCCTTAGCATTTCCGGTACCCCGAAATAGACAGGAGATGGTTTGCCAGGTAAGGTTATTCTGCTACAACTCCGAGTCACACACCCAGTCACTGCACCATTGCGGCCCGAAATTTGACACCGATAGCAAACAGGTCCCATGTGCGGGGCGGTGGTGTTTGCTTTCGATAAATCGTAATAGCTATGCTGCACTTTTCACCAAATAGTGATCAAGGACTAAAGATAGGTGGTTCCGAGCATCGCATTCTTGGCCGTCTCATAATACTCACATGACCACACTTCTGCTTCTGGGCCAACTCTCCCGCCAAGATCTTTGATATGGAGTTTTCCTACCGTCCTGGTTGCACACGGATACTGAGAAATCTCAGCCCTTTGTGCAACCCGAGATTCTTCCTACAAGATCTCTGGCGGCAAGGACCAGCCTTGGTGTGTATACTGATTGGCAGTCAAATCCCGCGCAGTGTCTCAGTGTCTTTCGTAATAAGTAGTACCTTGTTGCATCCCAGGTCACATACTCCTCACAATCAGAGATGGTATTTTTTTTCGTGGGGAAGATACATACGGAATCATTTCTGTGATCGTACGTACGTACAATTATCTAGAGATAGTTTGTTTGAGCTTAAAAATTCACTTCGCGCCGCATTTAACAGCTTTCAAGCCACGGACGCATATATGCTATATGAGTCCATCGCGGACCAAATCGCGGATCTAGATAGGGGGTAACATGGGTCCAAGTCCCCACAAATGCCCCCCAAATCCCCCACGCGGAAAACGGAGCCTCCGTTCGGATCCAGCTTGGATCCCAAATTTCCGCTGAAAACGTCGCGGACGTCGGACGGACGAACCAGCGTTTTCAA
>JALLBF010000082.1:0-14770 GCA_036939945.1 Thalassiosira sp. AJA248-18
TATTGTCACACTCATTATTTTGGCAGCTTTCTTCTTATTCTGGTAGGTGCAAAGGTCGTCCAAAAGGAACACATCTATTACAGTGAAGACTGTTGATTTTGAATGTTCACAAACAAAATCTAGGCAAAGTCAGGCATAACCGAAGAAATCGATTATGGTACTGCTAGAGAACAGATTACAAGCGTTAGCTTTTAGGTAATTGTTTCCAGGTAAATAACATATAAAGCTACCGCAACGCACTGCATTGCCGGCAACCATCTAGTAGATCATTTCTAAGATTTCGACCTACTCTTCCATGAATGCGCACATTGTACGTGTATCTTCCATCCCTTAACTTTTCAGCAACAAAAAGGTCAAGAATCAGAACTGTTCTGCATTTCTCCCATGAGTTGATGTTATCCTTTTCATTCGTTTCTCCACATTTATTTCGCTCCATAATTTTCCATAAATTCCCAACCCAAATATTGTTGCATTTTCAACTCAGAATATCATCCGCACTTCACAATATTCTACACAACCTTTTCTCACTTCTCACCACGCATCATTATACATCAAAGAAATCCCCCTTGGCCGCAGGATCAAACGAAGGCGGTTGAATCTTCCCCCCATTCCCCAATCTACCACCACCACCATTCTCATTACTATGATGCATTTCATTCTCCACCTCACGAATAAAATTCACCCCTCCCCCCGCGGGGCTAAACACAATCTTAAGTCTTGGACAACGCAACGGACCCAAATGCCGTTCCGGCCTCCCGGCACTGCGAGGCCACGCCCAAAACGGCGTACTTGGCACACTCGTCAATATCGCCACACCATCGGTGGGATTGGTCAACAGTCCCCTATGAGGAAAAAGGCGCGGCGAGAAAATGCCACAATTACCATGAAGGCGATGTATCCCCACGATTTTATCGTAGGGGACGTCGATTTCGACATTTCCGATCCAAAATCGGAGTCCGCCGTCGGAGGTGATGTCGACGCATCGGACGGAGTTGTACCAGAACCAGCATACGAGGAAGAGGTTGCCTATGGAGATGGAGACGACCGTACCGTGTGCACCGATGGGGACGGCGGCGATTAGGATTGCTACGAAGATTGCTTCTAGGAGGAAGAATCGCAGTTTGAATGCTTTGTTTTTTGTGTGTGCAGAATGTAGAAAAAAAAGTCAGTATGAATATCTTCTGCATGCAGCTCCAAGGACACAAATATAATGACATCAAAAGATGAACTGTAATGCACTATAGATGTGGACCACTCACCAAAAGAAAAGGGAGCCGAAGTAAAACTCAACAACACCGATCCATCATCCGTAACATATGTCAGCGTTTGTGCTATAAGCAATGGATCATCCGGATCTACCACCGGCGGCGGTAAATTCAGGCCTACCCCGTCATGGTTGTTTTCTGTATCCATCATGGTGCACAGGATGAAGGTCAAGGTCTATGGCTATTGGATAGGAGGATGAGCAGTTGCGTTGTGGTCTGTTGTTGTGTTGTCTCTCTCGTTGCATTGTCATTGTTTTCTTTGAGGACGAAACGCGTTCCTTGGGGCGGGCGGGCGCGCCCTCGCGAATTGACATCGCCTGAAGAAGCGCTAATGTTGATTTCCCCCCTAAATGAACCCCCTCTATTGTCACAGCAAGTAGGTACGAACGATAGATCAAAGCTCCTAAGATAGTACGATACTGCCTCTCAACTCTCAACTCTCAACCTCTCTCAACCGTCCCAATCAACGTCAACGCCGTGCTCCAAATAAACCAAAAAACAAAGCCATGCCACCAAAAAAGCGCAAGGCCGACGCCACCAACGCAAGTCCAACGCCCAAGAAGAGCAAGCAGGAGGCACGGGCCGATGCACTGGCAAAGGCGAGGGCGTGGCACGAAGCTCGCAGCAGCAAGGGCGGCTCCGCCGCAAAATCATCTTCCACGGCTGCCGTGAGTTCATCTCCATCCTTCTCGGCTGGCAAAGCATCATCGAGCAAGAAGAAGGCATCGACGCCGCCCTCCAAAACAAGTTCTACAGCAGGAAGTACCACGAAACGACGGAGGACGCCCAGTCGCAAATCCACGGGTGGGATTTCCAGTCGCGCTACAGCTACATCGCCGGTGGAGGAGGAAGCTCCTACTCCAGCGAGGAAGAGTAGGAGATCCATTGCCGCTTCATCGCCTTCATTATTTGAATTTGATGCACCCGAGGAAGGAGGTACGAAGGATTCAGCGGTTCAATCCACGGGTCCTGCATCAAAGAATTCTCCTGTAAAGTATGAATTTGGAAACAGAGATTCCGAAGAGGAAGAGGATGAAGAGGAGGAGAAAAAGCCATCGGCTGCCAAAGCGAATAAGAGGGCGGATGGCCTTGCGAAGATTAGGGAATTGCATCAGCAACGGGAGATGAGGAAGAATCCCCCGAAAAGGAGGAATTCCCTCGACCCACCAACCGAATCAACTGCCGTGGCAGCTGCCAAAACTTCATTGACAACAACTACCACTAAGTTGAATTCCCCCGATCCCCCATCTGCCACGAAACCACCACCAGCCGCAGCTGCAGCATCTGCAACAACAACCAAACCTCCTTCTTCCAAAAAGAAACCAGCAAAAAAACAACCACCAGCATCCGTAGCATCCCTCTTTGCCGCGCCCAAAACCAAATCCTACGCCCATCGTCCCTACAAACAAAAATTCGATCCGAACAAACCATTCCCATCTACCGGTTATAAATTGCCCACGGCGGCGTATTGTGGCTGTGGGCCCACTCCTGGATCAAACACCACATCGGTCCGTGGTGGGGTTGTTCCTGATACATGCGTGGTGAATGATGTTGCTGATGCTGCTAGAAATTCGACTAGGAATGGTTCCTTTACAAATGAAAATATGCGGGAGACTATGCAATTAATTTCAGTGGTGGATCCACCATTTAAAAGTAGATATGGTGGTGATACTGGAGATGAGAGGAAGATGCCTGCCAGGCCTTCTCCTCCTGGGAGGAATGGAAATGATGGCGGGGAAGAAGGTGATAATGTCACTGGAAAGAAGGATGAGGAAGGAGAAGCACGAGCCAATAATGACTCGGCCGTCCCGGCAGCTCCAGCGGCAACTGCACCTAATGCTGGGGTTTTGCAAGCTGCCATGTTACGCGCCAAGTCCTTGGTGTCATCGGCAGCAGCAGGCAATCAAAAACGAAGGTCGATGATGGGAATCCGGGGTTCCAATAGTGGAAACCAGAACAATCAAACTGCAGCAGGGCAGCAGACGGCCAATGTGGGAATGCCTCCACGTGATGTCATTCAGACTGGCGTAGCTAATAACACAGAGGGAGATGTCAAGGAGAGCAATCTCAAGGGGCCGGTAGATCCACCCATGATTGATTCTGCTCCCATTCAATATGCGGCAACACTCCAAAAATTTCGAGCGGCTGGAGGAGGAGCGGGAATGAACAATCCATCCGAGACTAAAGCAGATGATGTCAAATCGGATGACAATGCTACTGCTGCAACAACGGTTGCTGGTGAGCATACCTCAGAGGTTGGGGAGGAAAGCAGAGTGTCTTCTAACGAAGATGCCAAATTAACGGATGAGAAGAAGCGACCCTCATTCTTGAAGAGGGGATTTTTGGCAATTATGAAATTAGTCATGTTTGTGCAAATGGCTTGTGGAATTCCCTACCTGGCAAAAGAGTACAACTGGAGTGATTTTGTACAGCCAATTTCGGAGAAACTCTTGGAATCCAAGATGGACTCTGCTACAACAGAGGATAAGTCATCTACATGCTTTCTTGATTATCCCGATTGGGAGCAACATGGAAGTGCGCCTGTAGAAGACGAAATGAATTCAGATGAAGGTTGTGAGGGGTACTACAAGCAGTGTCCACCATGGGGACGATGTTACAATGGCTTCTTGCGCGATTGTCAAGATGGCGATGCTGTCTACTTTGAGGGAGGAATGAATCGCTTCGTTCCCAACGAGAGGGGAGACACCTGCGTATTGAGTCCGCAGGCGGAGGAGCTTGTCGGGGTCGTGCAAGAGACTCTTGGGGGTATGACGACCGCTCTGACCTGTCGATCATGGGATAGGATTACGGATCCTGGGGATATGTTGGATGGTGATCCTTTTCCTCTGTTTCGTTTGGAGAAGGTGGCGGAAAAAATAGCGAGGGAAGCTTCCGTGACTTTCAAGGACAATGTCGAATTTGTCACGACTGATTTTCTGATTTGGCTTTCCCCAGTGTTTGATGAGACATTGGTGCGATTTGGAGCACTGTCGGGAGATAGTGGAGATGATTTGGATGCAATAGGTCTAGGAGTTGGTGTGTCTGAGGAATCGTTGCCTCTGCCAATTGTCTGCACCATGAAATTCCTTTTTTGGGAGCTGCTCGAATACTTTTGCACGTTTGCCTGGAAATTCGCAACGTTCTCGACCGTACATATTTGGTGGCTCCTATCCACCTACCCCATCTACTCCATTAGCACCTTTGCCCTGTGGCATATTTTGGCCCTCTTTCAACGCAAGCGAAAACACCGGGCCAAGGTACGCGAACTATTCGGCACAGTACTCGAGGCAGTATATGACCGTCTTTCAGAATGCGAAGACCACGAGGGTTATGCCGCACTGCTCTTACGTGACGATGTGGGGCATGACATGTATCCCACAGACTTTCGTGCGCGACAATTCATGTTTGATTCCGTTTGGCCACGCGTCACGCTAGAAATTCGGGCTGATAACCGCGTGAGAAAGTTTCGTAGGGTGGCGAATGGGAAGGAGTTGGAGCATTGGGACTTTGCAATTCAGTCCAAGAGGCGCCGACGGTTGAGCAGATCTTTGGGTACTCCCAATAGCAGTAGGAGTGAGGATGTGAAGGTGAAGACGGAAGATGTTGCACCGAAACGTGACCCCTGAGGATAAGATCTGAGACGACTAATGTACTTACTGAGGCTACGTTTTCCGCCAAAGATTTGCACATGAATAATATTTACATCGAATAATTTGCTAAGACTGGCTAAGAATAAATAATCGAGATAGTTGACTTCACATTATTTTGTAGAGTTATCAAGCTGCCAATGCCATAGAAAACATTTCAGGGGGTAATACCTTTGAGATTGCAGGAATCAAGGTCCTATGCAAAACCAACGATAATATAATCCCCCCGAAGCAATCTTCAATCCAATGACATCGATAAAACACCCGTGCAAATGCAACAAATAACACCAAGGTGATAGGAAGAAATATCCCGAATAACACCAAGGTGATAGATATATCATTTCCCGCCACACTAATAAAATTTTCAATGGGAACATATCTCCATAGAAACATGCATAAATTCATTGCCTGTGCACAATCGCCACTTGGAAACGAATGCTTTGATTTCAATGATGCCACTAACTTTCCATACCGTCTCCTCCATTCGTTTGTATCGTACCCCCCTAGTGGCGGCTGCGGTCTCGTTGTTGCCAATGACGCCTTGCCAATCTCAGTGAAAGCCAATGTAATTACTACCGTTGCGAGGTACAGTGCAGTGTTGATTAGTGCTCCATTATGGTGCTCCGATTCGGTCCACTGCAGCCACTTATTTAATTCACGAGAAAAAGGAGTAGTAGTAGTGGTAGTGGATGCATCCGATGATAGACCTTTGTATGACAATGCATAGATAAGGATGGGCCAACATGGAAACATCACCGGGTTGAAGGCATAGCCGCATGAGGCGATGAAAAGCTCGGCCGGGTGTGGCACGGATGGAAGTTCATGGATGTAGACATTGAGTGGTGACAATTTCTTTGTCAGGATTGTAGAGTAGACCCATTCTGTTTCATGGTGTGGGTGGTGAGAGGTCATGGTGCATTCTTTCTGCAGTTGCTGTGTGCAAAAACTGTGGTGGTTCGGCTATCACGAGCTATCACGAGGTAGTACCCTACGATACTGTTGCGTGGCGTGTGAGCGTGTGGTGTTCGTGTATGGTATGTGGTATGTGGTACCCTATGTGCTATTACCATAGATGAAGATTACCATCTACTAAGAACCCTACAATAAAAAATGTTGGCGCATACCTATCGAATGTTGTGTCGAATTGTCATTGCTCAGATTGTGCCACCATCCACCCACCACACCAACAACGTCTTTGATTCTGGCTGCAACAGTGTTTAGGTGACGTGCAACCTGGCCGTTGCGACTTCTTGCCTCCCACGCCGTTGCAGGTCATTTTATTCTTTTATGCTGGTTATGGTGCACCGCGATCTTCTTTGGCCGAGCAGATATCATGTGGACAAAAAATTTGTGGATACTGTCGGCGTTATCCATATCAGTCATCGGCCTCCTCTGGAATTCTCGCTACCTCCACTCGCAATCACAACAAGGAGAAGACTTGGATGCGTATTTGGAAGCAGGTGCTCCTCCTCTACCTCGCCGAGACCTTACAGATTTTTGGGAAAGAGAGAATTCGAGCTGTTTTCACTTAGACAACGTCTGCGGCCATGATGGTCGTTGGTTTTACGCTCCTAGTCAATGGCCGAAAGCCGCTCACCAGCCGACGATAAAACTATTGGTAGAATATGATGATATTGCTACTAGCCATGGGTTTAACCTCGAAATCGAGCAGGGGATCTATTTGAATGTTTCATCAACATCACATCAACATTATGATGACACAATCTGCTCCTTTTCACCAACACCGTATCACTTGGTGGTTCAATCTGCTTACAGTGAAATGATGGGGGAGTTCTATTCACGTGCAATCCTTGGCTTGAATCGATGGATGCGTGACTATCCGATTCGCTCCAATGACGATATCCAAATGTACATGCATTCCGTGGACAGTCGGAAGCAAACATTGTTTGAAGGACACCAGTTGTTCCTTGGAGGCCTACCAAACAATAATAAATTTGACAGCTTTCTTTCACTGATGCCAAGAAATGATTCGTCGTGTCGATGTTACGAAAAATTAATTTTCTGTGGGTACAGTTCAGTTCTCTCTGATAATAGCACGAGCGTTGATCCAGATGGCAATATGACGGTTTTCAAGCCTCGGTCTTCCATCAGTAACCCAACAACTGAATGTGCGGCTTGGACAGATCCTAAATATCTCAAAAATGGCAATTGTGCCGCATATCGAAAGCTACGCAGAGACTTGATCAAAACTTACTCAGACAAAGACCCAACGTTAGATCGGAAGATTCGACAATATCAAAGGAATATATTAATTCAGAAGGGGTTAATCAGCAACAGCACCAGTAATGTTGAAGGGTGGAAGTTCATCGGATTAGCCCATCGAAAATCTCGTCGACGATGGTTGAACATTGAACAAGTTATAGCCATGTGCGATCGCAAGTTTACGGCGTACAAAATAGTATGCCTTACAATTGATGTCGAAGAGGCGGATAGCCCCGAGCAGCAACTATTGATGCACCGGTCTCTCCATGCATTTATTGGAGTTCATGGTGCTCAGCTGACACAAGGTGTACTGCTACCAAAGCATGGATTCGTTTTAGAGTTATTACCATGGGTACCTTTTTACTTGTGGGGCGTCTGGGTGGCTACAATGCATCAACCAACTCCTCTAGGGATAATCTTTCACAAAACTGATCTCAACCATGTGGGGTACCCCCTCAGCAGGGACAGCGTACCTCTTTGTTTGCATGTGGATCCATCAGATGAAGAGCTGACAAGAGATTGCTTGATGAATGAGACAAGTGGCGTGATAAAGAAATTTCGATGGGCTGGCAGGGATTTCAACGTACCGCTCAAAGTGATCAAAGACTTCATTTCAACATTTTTGCTGAAGGAGAGCAACTCAATATGTGATGACATGCGAACACGAGCTGAGAAAAAGAACTTCGTGTTGTACAATGCCTTCTGCCATAATATGAATGAAAAGAGATATCATGCTGAACATTATTTTCGCGAAAAAGATGGTTCAAAACCCAAGAATGTGCATGAAATTGTTAGGAGGGCGGTGAATGAGTCTGATCAAGATGCCTAGATTCGCTGTGCTTGTTTAGGCCATATATGATGTTTTCTCGCAAGCATCATGCACTATTTTGAGAGGGGTTATCAATACTTACCATAACATATGAAAAGCTGAACATATACAAAATTAATCCATGCAATGGCAACATGACGAATCCAATGTAGATAAAGGATGGGGCAATGTGGTGCTTTGTCAAGATGAAAATAAGTTAGGTATGAAAAAATAAAGAAGCGTTTTTGTGTTGAGTAGACATGGATACCGAGTCATTTTGCTGTATGTTAAGTCATGTAGGTTCGAATTAGAGGAGTTTGCTGCAGCTGAAATTGAAGTCCTTATGCTCTAGCTAAAAATACTGTGGCCAATAGCTGGGTTATCACGCCATGGATTGATGGCTTTCATTGGCATAGAAAAAGTAATTGCTGAAAGATATTATCAATATGGCTTCCGGTTTTAGAGGGCATGATCGAGGGCGTTGAAATATGATCAAACTCTAGGGTGATGCATCGGCAGTGTTGAAATGTAATTTAATAAGCATATTATGGCAAAATGGTGAAGGAGTGGCTCACTCGTCATCTTTCTCATCGAGCTTTCTCTTTTTGGAAGCTTGTTCTTCGTCATCATTGCCATCACTACTTGACCTCTTCTTTGAAATTTCTTCATCCTCGTCGCTACTAGAATCCCCAAACAGATCTTTTTCGGTACCTTTCTGAGCTACCTCGCCCTCTGCTGCAGCTGGTGGTTCTGCTTTCTTCGCACTGCCACCATCCGCTGCTTCGTCGCCGTCGTCTTCATCATCATCAGAATCGTCAAATAGAGCAGAAGCATCATTCGCTGGCATATCAGTATCAAAAATTCCAGCTTCATCATCAACGCCGCCCGGCGGCACATCCCCCTTGCCCTTCTTCTTCTTGGGTGTAGATTCCTTCTTCGTGGCAGCATCGGCTTGCTTCCACTCATCAACAAGATTTGTGACTCGCGCCATCTTCTTTCTCGCTCTTTGTTCACTTTCCTCCATCTCTTGAGCTTCCTTTTCCTTCTGCAACGAAGCAGCAAGAGCTCTCTGCTTTTCGGTGGCTTCTGCCTCAATGCGCTGAAAGTTCCGGAGTGTCTCGGCATCCTGCTCCTTCTTGAGTTCCTCCTTAAGATGTGACTTGGCACTATCAATATTATGCTTGCATTGATTCACAACGCCAGTCAACATTCCTTTGGAAATGGCAACTTTTCTCCCTTCTTCTTTCCATTGAAGCATGGTCTGAAGTATGGGCAAGCTCTCCTCCAATCCGTCCAAGGCATCTTTGACCTCCTGAGCTGTCCTACGGATATTCCTATTAACCTTTTGAAGTACACAATTAGCAGCCTGGAGTTTCGCTAGGCACCAATTGTATCGTAGAACTACATTTTCTCTCTTGCTTTTCTTCATCGCCATTTCAATATACTCAATACATTTCTGGTACCTCTCATCTGCAGGGGCTGCCTTGGCATTGTTGAACAGCTCCGTCTGTCTCGCCCAATCGAAGTAGGCGAAAGCAATGTAGAGCAAGACCTCAGCCTCGTCATCTTCTTGGCTCTTACTCGTAGTTTGGGCACCAGAGCTGCGGGTGCGATTCATGTAGCTTTGGTACATTTGCAAGGCTTCGGGGTGTTTCTTCTGGGCGAGGTAAATGTGGCCAAGGTTCAACAGAGAATCTGAAATAGTGTCCCCACTGACTTCCCTCACTCGGTTGAAAATTTCCTTTGCCTTGAACAACTCGCCCTTCTCTGCGAGAACGGTACCAAGTCCATTCGCTGCATAGGCATTGGCCTTATCCTTCGCCAATATTCTCCTGTAGAAGTCTGCAGCATGTTGCAAGTGCTTCGAATACTTTTTGGGGGTGTTGAGATTGTTGAAGTAAATGTTACCAAGACTGAGCATGGAGTAGGCTTCGACCTTTGGCACTTTCTGTTGAAGAAGTTGATCGAACACATTCTGCGCAGGAGCCCAATCGCACAAAGACAAGTGAAGGTTTCCAACCAATGCCAATACCTCGGGATTTCCTGGAGCTACAGCAACAGCATTTTTGAGCCACTCAGAGCAATCCTTCAATGAACCACAGTCCCTCGCAATGCATGCAAGGCGCAAGTAGCTATTGACATATGAAGGGTGCTGCTTTAGAATCGCCTTATGAAGCTCAATGGCGGGAACGATTCGTCCAGATGACTCGTGCAGCCTGGCAAGATTAAATGCAATACTGATGGATGACGGGTTTTCAAGCCTCCCATTGCTGTGTTTCACAAAAATTTTGGTCTCTGCAGACTTCAGGTCGACATCAATGTTCACAACAAGATTGATTGCACCATCATCTCCCTTCGAAATATCTTTAATCGTTGCTTCAATGCCCCCTTCAAGAGAGATGTCATCTCCAACCTTGACCCCAATAGACTCCACATCAGTTTGAGAACTAGCTACTGTCAATTTTGTCTTTTCATCACCTTCAGAAGCTTTGACACGAATATTCGTGTCCACATACTTCCAAAACAAGTTGTTATCCTTGTGTCGCACAAAAGTTCCATCTCCACCCTCATCTGACTTGCTAGCTGACTCGGGGTTTTCCGCCTCCACAGCCTTCAACGCCTTGCCATACATTTCCAATGCCTCATCATATTGCTTCGTTTCATGACACAGCACACCCATGTTCGTCAGCACATCAGCAGGAACAACCTTCGACTGTGCCTCAAGCAACCGCACAGCCTTGCGATACCTATCAAGCGAAAGGGGATAATCACTCTCATGTTGCTGCAACGCCAACGCCTCAATGAGCACAAGGTCGGCATTGAACGGATCCAAATCAATCGCCTTCTTCAAATACACAAACGCCTCCCTTCGATCCTTCCCCGCCTTCACCTCCAACAATCCCAAGGCCGCGAGGGCATCCGTGGCATTGGAGCATGTTCCCAACAGCAAACGAAGGTGGGCAGCGGCCTCGTCGTAGGCTTCGTCCCAAATGAGAGTTTGGGCAAGGCCAAATCGCGCAGGACTGAGTTCGGGTGAGTGCATGCAAGCCTTGTCGTAGAATTTGTTGGCCTGTTCCATCTCCCCCCGGGCATGGAAGACGCGTGCAAGCATGTAGAGGGATTCGGCTTGCACTTCTGGCATGTTGGTCGAGTTGTAGGCACCCTTGGCTAGAGACAATACACGATCGTAATCCTTCTTCCAAATCTTAAGGTTGGCTGTTTAGATGATGTAGTTGGGGGGGGGGGTGTCAGTTTGAATTGAAAAGCACAAAAAAGAGGCCATGTGATATGCACATAATACCACACAATAGCCATGCTACTTACATGCAGAGTCAAACTTCCAACTGTCCTTCATTCTGAACGTGTTTTCATCATCCCCTCTTCCCTCATCTCCATCATCGGCAACAACCAAAGTCTCAAACTCATGTCCAATCCGAATCCTATCCCCCGCCTCCAAACTACTCGCCATATTCCCCCTCACCACATTCGACCCCCGCTCCACCTGCACCATCCCCGGCACAGGTGTCCACTTCCAAAAGTAATGATTCGCCAAATGGTTCTGCACCATGGCATTCGTATGATCCACCAAATTCGCCGTCGATATCATTTTGATAACATGCTCCGCCTTGGCGCGATACTCCTTTGGATCAAGGACATCACTGTCGAGACTTGCCATTTCCAGGACGGCAATTCCCACGAGCGCCTCGACGTTCTCGGGATCCATATCATTCGCCCGTTTGAACGCCGCCTTGGCACGATCAATCTGACCGAGGCGGTAGCACGCCATGCCGAACCCGACACGCGTCGCTGCCCCCGACTTTTGGGGATATTTCGACATGGCACGACCGTACAATTCAATGGCGCCGGCATAATCCTTTTCCAAATATTTCACCGCCGCCATGCCGATCAATGCGGGCAATATCTCACCACATTCGCGCAATGTCAAGTTCTCGAAGAAGAATTTGGCCTGATCGAGTCGCTTTTGTGCCAGGTTCAACATACCCCGTCCGATCCACGTCTGGGGATTGACCTGGTTGATATTGTCCGCCTTGGTGAATCGGGTGTCGGCCATGACGCGCAGTTCCTCCTTCAGATCGTTATCCCGTTTTTCGGCAGCCTTTGACGATTCCAGGAGGTTGTCTAGCAGGTCCTTGCTCCCACCCCCGATAACGTCGCTGGCGGACCCCCCTCCGCTTCCATCGGTAATTTGTCGATTTGCCTGTGCCAGCGCCGCAATTCCCGCACTCGCCAGGGAACGCAACCGATCGTTGGTATTGGAACCGCTCATGACATCGTCGCTATCCACAGCGGCGTTGAGAAGGTCGCACCCCTCCTTCTCCCGCTTGGCCTTCATGTAGAGGAGGGAGGCGTCGCACCATGTTTTCAACGGGGCGCGTTCGTCTCGCAGTACGTTGGAGAGGGTGGATGGACGGATGGAGGACATTTCCTCGGGGAATATTTCGATGAATAGGCCCGATGATGATGATGCTGAACTTCCTCCTCCTCCATCCTTGCCATTGGTGTAATTGTTGCCGTTGGTGGAGGTGGTGACGGGGATGATGAGGGATTGGTCCGTGCCGTCATCATTGTCATCGATGTTGTCGGCTGCCGCCAGCGATTCCTGGGCGTTATTGGAGGGGAGATCCTCCTCTGATGTGACCAGCTCGCCCGACATGCTATTTGGATCAATTATATTTGCAGCTGTAGTGATGAAGCCGATAAAAGATGATGTAGACGCGATGCCGATTGGTTGCTTTTGTGGGAGAGTTGGGGGTTGGGGGTTGGTTGGGGGTTGGGGGAGATGGGAGATGTGGGAGATTATAATGGGATGATGTGAATGATCACATAGATAATAGCGGGCATGTTGACACCCCCCTATTTCATAGTACCAGGTACGTGCATTTTAGTAGTTTGGGTTAAGGGGGCATGTTGACTCACCCCTCCTACGGCATGTTGCTTCTTCACTTTGATTTTCATTCCCCTCAACAGACAGCAAACAAGGTCATTTCTGACATTGCAAGATGTGTTTGTGTTCTCCTGGACAATAAACTCTGGATATGATGAGGTGGCGCAGGATAGGTTAAGCTGGGCACACTATTAACGTGAAAGATACAGCGTGATCTGCGTTCTGTTCAGCGTAGGGTCAGTTGCATGCCGGCCGTGGGCCCCCAGTAGTTTGTCGGTTTTTGTGGTGCTAATTTCGAGTAACTAGGGATTATTTCTGCTCTTTCCCGTTCACATTGTTGATCTGCAATACTCTGTGGTTATGCTTATTTTGGCTATTTAACCTATCGGAACTGTTCATAGTGTTGTGGTGTTGATGCTCTGCAATAGGTGATTTGTTTTATGGTTGGTGTTCCGGGGACATGGTTGTGGCTTTCATGCTTTGATTGTGCCAGTGCCAGTTTTTGTTTTGTTTTGTTGCTCGTGTAGGTGATGCCATAGGTAGATAGGGCATTTTATGTTGCCACAGGGTGATATACCCCATTGAAAACAGGTGGTTGACACCAAGTCCAAGTTTAACCATTGCCATTGGTATATGTGGTGCATGCCGCCCACTGCTGCCTGGAGATCGTTGTTGGGGTTTTCTAGCTATGGTTGTGATCGTCATAGTTTTGAAATTATTACTGAGGGTTGTGCTTTTGCCCTTTTCATGTGTATTTTTATACTGTTCTTTTTGGGCATTCCCCTTTTCACCTAACATCCCCTAATGTTCTTTGTCGATCTGCATTTTTGATAGCATATTAGTTCTCATCGTACATACTGTCTCTTAATTGTTTCCACTGCCACCCTGCTGCGCTTCCGAGGTGACATTTTGATGTCGATTCGCTGTTTTAGTTGCATCAAATGTAGTGTTTGAGTTTAAGGGGTGTAATATTGGTATTGGTGTAATTTTTGGCTCGATTGTTGCATTTCACTACTTACTCTGAGCTTTTTCATTGTTCACTGTAACTGTACTTTCGTCTGGCCTTCCAGTGTCTTTGTTTATATCCATTTCTTCAGTGACTTCATTTTTATGTTAATTTTCTGTTGCATTGGCATTCGCCTCTTCATTCTTCTCTGACCTGTCTTCTTCATATTTGTGTTTCTTTCTTTGTTGTCATTGCTGCCACCCGTGTCGTCTGGTTTCTGTTGTTGTTCTGTTCCATCAAGTGCATTAGAGTTATTATAGGGTGTACTAAACTGTTCAATTGGTATAGCTCATTACTTACTTGGCGCTTTGTTTTCAGCTGTGTGGATAATTTATCACATGGCGGCATAGCGGGCATGTTGATACGCCTCCCTATTTCATAGTACCTATCTACCAGGTACGTGCAGTGTAGTAGTTAGTAGTTTGGGTTAAGGGGGCATGTTGACTCATCCCTCCTACGGCATGTTGCTCTCTTCACTTGATTTTCATTCCCCTCAACAGGCAGCAAACAAAAACAAGGTCATTTTTGTCATTGCAAGATGTGTTTCTGTTCTCCTGGACAATAAACTCTGGATATGATGAGGTGGCGCAGGATAGGTTAAGCTGGGCACACTATTAACGTGAAAGATACAGCGTGATCTGCGTTCTGTTCAGCGTAGGGTCAGTTGCATGCCGGCCGTGGGCCCCCAGTAGTTTGTCGGTTTTTGTGGTGCTAATTTCGAGTAACTAGGGATTATTTCTACCTTTCCTGTTCACATTTTTGCTCTGCAATACTCTGTGGTTATGCTCATTTTTGCTATTTAACCTATCGGAACTGTTCATAATGTTGTGGTGTGTTGATGCTCTGCAATAGGTGATTTGTTTGACTTCAGCTGCTAAGTTGCAGCGGCCAAAGAGGCGCATCAGTATCTCTCCA
>JALLBF010000083.1:0-14661 GCA_036939945.1 Thalassiosira sp. AJA248-18
AAGACTCATACCCCAGAGCGGTTCGTGACAGAAAATTGATGGTAGCACCTCTCCTCGAATATCCAAAAAACTGCCGCCGACACCCCGCGAACACCGCCACGGCACCGACCGACCACGAAGATGACACCCATTCTTCGTTGCGTTCCAAGGTTAGATAGACAGTCCTGCACCAATCCAATCCCATCGTAGCCATAGCCATATCATAACACCAACATACTCTTCCGCCAATATCATCTCCAACAACAACAACAACATGTCTCTCCGCTCTCAAAGTCTCCGTATCGCAAGAGTTCTAACCAAAGAACTGCACCCTTCTTCTGTTCAGAGAAGTGCAGTAACCTGGCGTCATCGGCCGCTCGTCACAAACTATTCTTTGTCGGCTACCCCACAATCGGGTTTAGCTTCGAATAACAATTACTTCCGCAACTTTAGCACCAAACCAGAGGGGTCGGACGCCTCAGACGCTCAATCGGCAGAGGGAGAACCAACTCCCGTAGGTGACGACGATGCCACTACCAAAGATTCAACACAAGACGAAGAAGCATCAGCCGCAGGAGCAGCAGAAGATGGCGATACAGCAGAAGCCACCAAAATAGCCGAACTCGAATCTCAAATCAAAGACCTAAAAGACTCCCTCCTCCGTTCCCTCGCCGAACAAGACAACACCCGACGAATCGCCCAACGTGACGTCGCCAACGGTAAAAACTTTGCAATCTCCTCCTTTGCCAAATCCCTCCTCGACACGTCGGACAATCTCTCCCGTGCTCTCGATGCGGTGCCAGAGGAGTTGAGGCATGATCATGAGAATCATCCAGTGTTGGCCAATTTGTATGAGGGGATTAGTATGACGGATGTGGGGTTGACCAAGGCTTTTGAGAAGAATGGATTGAAGAAGTTTGGGGAGAGGGGTGAGAAGTTTGATCCGAATTTGCATGAGGCGTTGTTTGAATATCCGGAGGAGGGGGGTGAGGCGGGGAGTGTTGGACAGGTTATGAAGGTTGGGTTTATGTTGAAGGAGAGAGTGTTGAGGCCGGCGGAGGTGGGTGTTGTGAAGGCTCCTTAGAGGATGTTGAGAAATAGAGGAATTATTGAAACCCTCAAATTATCTACAATAACTTCTGCCTGGCACATTGCGGGTACAACCAAGTGTGGCCATAAGATATGTCATTCAGTATCTATAATGGATTACTGCGAAAAAAATCTTCAAAATCAGTCAAAATTGTTCTTAATTCTAAGCTGTTAAGTCAAGACTCTAACTCATTTTTTACCATTGGGCAGGCTCAATGTCGACTTCAGCATGTATGACAAGTCAGGAAGTTGTTCCATGAAACGTTTCCCTGTTTCTGATAATGTCGAGTATTCCAATTCATCGCTAAAATATCAGGTAAGTGCAGCAACAACAAAATCAGATGGATCATTCAGAAATAATATTGGAGAGGTCCAAACATCACACAATTATACTACCAGACATCGGTACATCACAAATATTATCCAACTTCAACAGACATACCTTTCTTCTTCTGCATCTCGTTGTTGAATAACATCATCACTAACAACATTTCTTCCACTCTTTGGCGTCGTGGGGAAATCAACAACGGTAGGAGTATAAGCATTATTCGTACGTGGGGGAGTAGTAGTAGTAGCGCTACTACTACTCGATTGTTTCTTGGAGTTTTTTGATAATGACGAAGAAGAAGAAGGACTTAAATTGCTAGCCTCAAACCCCGTTGGCAAATTGATGGAGAGAACCTCCGGAACAGACGGCGTTGTGACGCGTTCTACCGAATCAGCGTAGGGAGATCCATCGCGATGGAATTCGTATTGAGAGTAGGGATACCACTTTTCGTCGCTCAGTATTGTCAGGGGGGGAGAGCGAGGGAGATTGTTGAAGAATTTCTTCATCGTTGCTAGTTCTTGTTCGCTTTGATGGGAGGAGTGAGTTGGGTCGTCTTCTGCTTTGGGAGGCATGACCTGTTTGGGCTTTTTTGGCGTAGAGTAAGATGAAATGTGTAAGACATTTTGAGATGGGAACAAACGTGAGGAGCGTGTATGCAAGAAAATGATTTACTCACCAGTATGTTGCTCATTGGAAAATCAAAAGGCAGCTCGGAACCAGTTCCTTTCCCCTCCAAATCAGAAGCGATTGGGGTATCAGTCTCAAAGACATTCTGGAACATCAAACGTGCGCTTTCGTTGAGTATTGACAGTGCTGGTCTTGGCGCGCTTTCGGCTGGAGTTGGTGGCTCCTTTTGGTCGCTTTCCGTTGGTTCAGGAGTTGGTTCCTCTGGAGCTTCTTCAAATTCCTCGAAATCGCCAAAGTCACCGAATTCGTCGTCGTCACCTGAGGCCTCCTCTTGAGCTGCAGTTGGCTGGCTCGCTGGAACCTCTTCTTGCACAGGTGTCGGTGCAAATTGGCCACTCTCTGTAGGTGCACTCTCTGGTGAAGCTTCTTCAGTTGCATCAAAATCACCAAACTCACCAAACTCATCGTCGATGTCTGCTGGATTTACAACTGCCGATGGGGCATCTTCAGCAGGGTCTGACGGAGCATGTTGATCACTTTCTGCAGGCAGGCTGGATGATGGCAAAGGTTCTTCGGTTTCTTCAAATGCGTTGAAATCTCCAAAGTCACCAAACTCATCATCGTTGTCAACAGAACTCGCAGCTGCTATGGGTTGACTCACTGTAGCCTCTTCCTCGGCAGGGGATTGAACTTTTTGGTCACTAGAACTATCTGCGGCAGCAGTGCTACTTGGCATCACATCATCAGGAGTTTCTTCAGATGCATTGAAATCACCAAAGCTACCAAACTCGTTGTTTCCGTCATCGACGGAGCCCACAACTCCCGATGGCTCACTCGCTGCAGGTTCTGCTTCGATAGGGGTCGGCAAAACATGTTGGTCACTTTCTGCATGTGCGCTCTCTGGTGAAACTTCATTGGGCGACTCATCAAATGCATTAAAACCACCAAAGTCTCCAAACTCATCAGCAGCCCCATCATTTGCCGAGGACTGACCTTGCTCTTCTTCTACAGTGATCATTGCCTGTTGATCACTTTCTGCATGTGCAACATCTGGCAAAGCTTCCCCTGGACTTTCTTCGAACTCATTGAAATCACCAAAGGATCCAAATTGATCATCATCAACTGAACTCACAACTGCTGAGGGTTGGCTAGCTGGAGGATCTTCTTCTGCAGGGGGCAAACTTTCTAAAGGTGTATCTTCCGGTGAAGCTAAGCCACCAACATAACCAAATTCATCATCTTCGTTATCAGCTGAAGGTTGACCCATCGGGACACCTCCGTCAGCCGAGCTTGAAACGGCAGCGAAGCCTCCAAAATCATCATCCTCTGGAGGAAGCACACTTTCTGAAGGTGCATCATCCGCAGAGGCTAAGCCGCCAAAGTCCCCAAATTCATCATCTTGGTCACCAGCTGACGGTTGACCCAACGGGACACCTCCATCACTTGGTGAATGTTGTTCATCTTCCACGGGAGTGTCAGCTGGTGAAGTTTTGTCCGAAGTTTCCTTGAATGCATCGAAACTGCCGACGCCATCACCATCACCATCACCATCAGCAGAGGTTGAAACCGCAGCGAAGCCTCCAAAATCATCGTCGTCATCAACTGAACTCACAACTGCTGAGGGTTGGCTAGCTGGAGGATCTGCTTCTGCAGGAGGCACACTTTCTAAAGGTGCATTATCCGGAGAAGCAAAGCCGCCAAAGTCCCCAAATTCATCGTCTTCGTCATCAGCTGACAGTTGACCCGACGGGACATCGCCATCACTTGGTGAATGCTGTTCGTTTTCCACGGAAGCGTCAGCTGGAGAAGTTTTGTCTGAAGTTTCCTTGAATGCATCGAAATTGCCGACGCCACCATCATCAGCCGAGCTTGAGACCGCAGCGAAGCCACCAAAATCATCGTCCTCTTCAATTTTTGCATCAGGGGCTTTGCCTTCGGCACCATCATGATCTGTCGACCCTAGTACTTGTTCATTTACAGGAAGAATATCGTCTTCAAACGGCGCAAATCCTCCAAAATCATCGCCACTGGGTAAAACGTCATCCCCCGACACACTAATATTGATTGCGTTTTCACTGGTTATAACCTCTATGTTCTCTGATTTATTGGTAATACAAAGGCCGTCATCAGGGGACTCAGCATTTTTCTCGTTCTTTTCAGTCACAGATAAAGAGCCGACTTCGACCGATGGTGCAGGCTGACTGGTGGGGGCTCCCTCTTCAGCAGGGGGGTTAGCTAGACCATCCTCAGGGGATAAAAAGCCTCCAAAATCGTCATCTCGAACTGCGGGCTCTTCGATTGATTCTATTACTGGAGGCCCAGCTTCCCCAGTTGATGACAATCGCCCGATTGAAAATCTACCCATATCATCGGGGATTTCTCCGGCACTGGTTTGTCCCAACATATCTTCCCCTGGCTTCGCCGCTTCAATTGACGTAAATGCCCCGAAATCATTGTTATTATTGGCGTCAAGTCCACTCTCGATGTTGTTCTCCAATGTATCAGCAATGCCATCTCCACCTGAGGGCTCAGCATCTTTTTGGGTGTTCACGTCGTCGGAGGATTTTTGGACTGTTTCACCATTTTCTACTTGACCAAAAGTTCCCTCAAGAGGCTGGGGTAGGAGACTAGTCTCGAGTTTGCCTACACCAGCCGACGTAGACGTACCCAGCAAATTCCCCATGCCAGCTTCATCGAATGCACCAAAATTATGACTATCGTCCATCGCAAAATCCAGTTCATTCCCTTTGGTTTCGATAGGCAGAATCCCCTCTTCCGAGGATCCTTCAACGACTTCAGCTTTTCCCATTTCGGATTGTTCACCATTATCATGTTCGGCTAAATCTGACTTATTGCTTGAATCGACTAAATCTTCGTAAGCGTTCTGACCATTGCCCTCATTCGGAAGGATTCCATTAACTTCACTTTCACTTGGAATATGAACACCGTCGTCGTCGCTATTGTTGCCGAGAACCTCAGGTTTGTTCTCTTCGTTATTTGCACTTGATGGAAAGCTATCCAAAGATGGCAATGGCGCATCTTGAACACCCATGGCATCAAAAGCAGACAGTGGATCGTCATCACATCCACCATTGTCACCTCCTTCCATTAATAGCACCTCATTTGTGTCTTTGGCCTGCTCCTCTGTTTTTGCCAGAGGATTGCTATCGAAATCCCCCGTAGTTAAGCTTGAGGGAGTTGTTTCCATTGCATCAACACCATCTGACCCATTCGACAACTTCTTAGTCTCGGCATCAGCAGGAGTTAACCATGACGGCGAGGTCGGTGGTGATTTGATGTAATCCTCGCAAAATGTCGTGTCCGCATTGATAGTTGTGGCAGACTCATCCATCAGCATGGTAGATGCCACTTCATTCTGCAGAGTGGAATCGGCATCGCGGAATAATTGCACCATGGAATCGGGTATAGCATCGGGTACATCATCTTCACCGGTTGTGGCGTTGAAAAGATTCACTTCTTCATGCTGCACAGATGGTGATGATGGTGTTTTCTTATCCACGACATCTCCCACCACCACTTCTTCTTCATCGGCGGCCAATGTCTCGCTCAAAACGTTCCCATCCTCCCCTTCGACTGCTGGTTTGGATACATCGGCATCGACGAAGGCGTCGAAAAATTCATCCTCATTATTATTTGATGACGTTATTGTCATGCCAGCAACAGCATCAGCAGCATCTCCTACACCTACCACAACACCCTCCTCGCCCTCACCAGCAGATTCAACGTTGGAATCTGCGGATGCGTATTCAGACAAGCCACTTTCAAAGCCGCTAAAATCAGCGTCGCCTGTTGTTTCTGAGGGTGGCATCGTTGTCGTTTTCTCCGATACTAACCGTGCATCCAAAGGCCAAAGGTGAGCATGACCACAAAGATGACCACCAAAGATGATTTATGGGAACACCTATCAGGGGGCTGATTCTCAACAAAGGCGGGCATGTCAGCCTAAATCCCCAATCTTTTGATTATCTAGCATTAACGTATGTTCTACCCTGTTAATACCACAGGGCTGACCCGTCAGCCCTCCAAATTGAATATCAGCCCAACGCACCGGCGCCGGTGTTCATGATAAATTATTGAAGTGTGTGAAATGAGAAAGCAATCACCTGCCTCGTCGGGTCTCCTCCCCGCAAGCTACTCCCGCCGTCGGCACGGGCGGAGTGGGGCCAATAGCGGAGCTGCTGCTGATGGTGGTTCATCTTATTATCCTGATGGTGGTGGCGGCACATCATCCTACCACGATCCGGCGGCCACCACCACATACGGCGATGGCGACAATGTCGATCATACTATCAGCCCTCGCAGTCGGAGCAGGAAAAACAGAAAACCTTTGTATACCCTCGCATGCATGGACAACAACGGCAAATTATCCGACGATTCAGAAGAGGAAAATGACAGGCATCGAAGCAACGCCAACGCCAGTAGCAGTAGGACGGATGCATACGAACAGGGCTACGAAGACGTGCTCGACAAACCGCTCAAGCTATCGGATTTTCTAATCAATGATCGCTGCTACCAAAAGTATAAAATGGAGGGGAAACGACGTTCCTACCGGGGTATAGGGGGGAGAAATTCAACAATATCCTCTGACAACAATAAGGGTTTCATGGATCCACAATTTTTAGCAAAAGTATGCGCGGGCGCGAGCTTTGTGGGCATGTTATTCCTAATATTCGTTGCGATAGTAATGGAAACACAACCACTCTACATCAAGGGGGTATCTGTGAAATCATCATCTTCCAATAACGATGATGGGACATATAGGTTTCGAAAGGAAACATCCAATGCATTAAAAGCCGCGGCGGCATACTTCTTGACAATGGTATTCAGCCTCATTTACCTTCAGGCGAAGGAACTGAATCTAGAATTAAATCCGGCGATTGGACGTATTTGCCATTTGCGACGGTTAGTTGTATCATCCTACTTTCGTTATCGACGACGGCATTACGAGGACATTCCTGATGGGCAGCACACCTCCTCCTTTTCGAGTGTTTCTGCTGCTGGGTCGATACTGCCCATGCACAGTAGTGGTAACGGGGAAGAGAAAAAGAGCCGACGGAGGAAAACGAGAAAATCACGCCGTCACAAGGATAATGAGGGTGGAGGTGATAATGGTAGTAGTGGCAGTGGAGGTGCGGTGGGGGGGTTTGGGGGGAGAATAAAAAGCTGGATGATGGGCGGAGGTTCGTCGAGGACGGGACGAAAGAAGGATAGATGATGATGATGATGATGATCACACCTAGATCAATGGAATAGGATTTTCATTTCAGATCGTTAGAGCATCTATCTGATTGGAAAATACAATTCACTGAAGAAATTCTCAAGTAGAGGGGGGCTGTTCAGATTCTAAAAAAGTCGGCCCAACACTGCTCCCCTCATTTGCTTCAAGTGGGTTAGACAGTACTTATGGTAAGCTTGTTAAGTAGTAGGTGGAGACTATTCGCTTATTATTTGAGGAAATTATTGGAACTATATACAATGCAACATCCAACATCTGAAGCCATAAAAGTCATGGAGATTTGTTCAAGAAATCAAGAACAATTTTGGGTGCTTCTTCTACCAATTTCAGTAGCGGACCGAAAAGAATAGGTTTTCCATCATTACTTTTACTCTGCATATTATCATTTTCACTAGACCTGCTCTCTGAAGCAAATTGACATAATTCTTCCCAACCATACGAGTCCCAACCATGACATTTGTGAGGTTCCAAATTCTGTGGCCGTGTATCGGGGCAAACGCACTCTCCCATCATGAATATTGTTACGTAATGTTTCCCCTGGTCTTGCATCATATCATTGGTAACATGACCGAAGCGTACGTTGTGTATGTTCAATCCAGTTTCTTCTAGCGTCTCTCGAATGGCACACTCTTCCCAGGTTTCGTACATTTCTAGATGCCCACCTGGCAGTGCTAGGGTTCCTTCCCCGTGTGAGTTTCGTCGCAAGCCGGCGAATACCTATGTTGTGATTAAAGAAGAATTTTGCCACAGTTGGGTAACCTTAATCGAAAATTATTATAACAAATTACTTATTGAATAATGAGTACAGGATGAGGGATGATGCACATATTTACCTTGGTGGGGTCTTTAGGGTCGCGGATGAGGACGCCCACGCCGACACGAACATGCACTGTCGTCATTTTTGTAGACCTCTTCTTTGCTTTGCGCTGAGGCCTGCGAGATAGAACTGTGGAGGGTAGGGTAGGTGGGGGCAACACCTCTGGGGCAACACCTGCGCTGCGCAATCAACTGGCAATCATATGAATGAGAATGAGGAATGGGGACTGAATGAGGATCACAAAAAAAAATGGCTTTGATGGTGGGGGGTGTTTAGAGGTACCAAGAAACCCCATTTAAAGGACACGAAGCTACCTAACGGGTGTTTTACCTTCAGAGTAGGCCCTCGCAGTACCCGCCCCGTAGTGTCGATAACGGTAAATAACGGCTGCGCAACAACCGTAACGACTACATAAAACAGAATAACAGAACCAACCTCAACACAATGACGAAAGAATGAGCATCGGCAATCGAGGCAGGAATATATTATGTACCTAGGCGCGGAGAACAAAACAATCACCATGACCACACTACCTCAAGACAGAGGACCGACCATCTCTCGAAATCCTGCGGCAAAAGCTCCATTGCTCACCCGGCTTCTTGGATTTTCCCCTCAAAAGAGGGGAGAGATCAGTGGTCGTTACAGCGATGGCAACGGCTGTATCGACGGCGAAGAAGGGCGGCAAATAATACAAAACGTCTCTGGCATGTCCCAACAGCGCATTGATCGATTGGATAGAATGAACGAATCGATAAACCACCGCCATTCTTCGGAGCTGGGTTGTGATACGGATTGTGACGAGAACATTTCTTCCTCCTCCGTGTGCGACAATGATTCCGTGTATGACGTTTGTGAAACTATTGATGATGCCATGTTTGGTCTCTACATTCACACCGAGAGCAAAGAACGTGTTAGTTTAAAGGTACAGAAAGATGTTTGCTTCAAACATGATTGGATGTTAGACGGTACTGACTCTGAGTCTGAGGGAGAGGATGAATTACACATCTCCAAGACCAGACGGAGGAGAAAATTTGGGGATGCGGCCCTTGATCAAATGCTTGGGATGCTAGAGCTTGAAAATGCATCGTATACTACCTCTGGTAGCAGCTGTGGTAGCGTGTTGGATGGAGAAAACTCGAGCCCCGGGAGCAATATAAACGATGATGAAAATCGCGTAGACGACAACGAGGAAGTGATTGAATTTGCAGACTTTTCTTGCATGGACTCTGAAGATGGAGAAATATTTCATGATCAAGATAATAATGAGAGCAAAAAGGGCTCGGTTTCTGCTGTTGATGTGTTCGTTCCAGAGAACAATTTACAAAATGACATTCTTTATGAGTACGAAAGAAACGAAACATTTTCATTTGAAGAAACGCCACAAGAAATAACCGATGGTATCAAAGCACCGGAAGATATAGCGAGTGATGATGGGCATCTGACAACACTAGGCATCTTATCTTCTTCTGGATATAAGCCACCCCAAACAATTGAGTGTCTTGTCTCTGATCTCGATGCAGAGCTTGACGTGACCATTGAAAAATGCCTCGAAGAGCCACCAGATATATCCGCCACCGAGAGCGAAGGCTCGTCGTCAGACCACGATGAAGATTGCGCGGAACTATTTAAGAAGCTCGTTAAGGAACGTGATTTGGAGCCGCAGTCAGTGCCACATCAACAGTCGCAAAAACTATACAAACAACCATCATTACTAATGTCCTCCATCTTGCTCGAATCGCTCCCGGTACCGATGCCTTCGACGTCATCAGATGATCCTGCAGCATCTTTGACTCGTCGGATTCAGAAAAATCACGTTGCTTCAAAAGCCCATGAGAACAATGGTGCAATGAGTGTCAGTGCAATTCATTTAGAGGACGAGATACTTGAGGCAAGGTTGGCGGATACAATTCATCATGGATATTTTGGCAGCACAGGAGACGATTGCGATAGTGACCATTTTGACTCCATTGTTCTAGACGAAATCTTAAATGTCCCATGGCCTTTTCACAATATTGACCTAAAGGAATCTCTCTTGGATGAAGAAAGTTACCCAGATTCAGATGGAAGTGAGAGCATTAATCACCTCAATTTTGATACATACATATCCAATCGTCTCTCTGAGTTGGACTTTGCCATTGGTGAAGTAATGAGCTGCATACTGTCGCGAGTAAGTCAAAAAGAAGACGCAATCAACGAAGGAGTCAACAACATTTTTGCTGCCGAATTGGATGTTACCACCGCACTTATTTTTTCCAAGTCAAGTCAGGAGTTTCTTCATCGCGCTAAAAACGGATATCCATTGGCCGACAACCACAATGCTCAAACTGGTCTACACAATGTAGTATCTGGTAGTCTTGATGTTCTGCATTATGCCGATAGCAAGGATAGATTACGTTGTTTGCTCTATACAATTGATCAAGTTTCTTCGATCTCTTACCAGGAAACGTTATGGTGGAAAGATGTTAGTTCGAAGACGATTTCCCCGCAAGGACTACAGAAGTTGGTTGACGATACAGCAAGGTTGAAAGAACTGGTCCGAGGAGAGGAAGTTCTCAACCACGCCGTCAGTCTTTCTACGATGAGGGACCGAATGACAAACTTGCCTGCAGCTTTACTGTTGCGCATTGAGCAATCAATTGCAGAGCTTTTTGCACGCACACTCAGATCTGGCGAAAAAGGCCCAAGTACATTTGATGCATATTTGCAGGAATATGAATCGCTTCTACAGTCGTGGCTTTCTTGCTACCGATTGAGGGCAGACAATGATAAAAATACTTCACAGCAATATCAGTCAAGCGTCATTGCAGTTGAGTGGTCTGGCTGCATCCTCAAAATACTCTGCTTTGAGGCCAGCAGGGCATTTGCGGGAGCGATGATCGACTCCTACAATGACGAAAGAATAAAATCACCGGACAATGATGACCACGGTGCGCTTGACGAAATGAAGTCTCATCTCGACCAAATAAAATTTGATTCAAAAAATGAGATGGAGCTTGAATCATTAACAAGTAGATTACTCGTGATGAGACTCGGTGGAGGACATCATAGCGGTGCGCTTTCTTCGACTTTCTTTCATCTTTGTTCGCGATTGGTTGAATTGATGAATCTATACAGTGTGACTCTCCAGTGGCACAAGGCAATTATTGCAATGGACGACGCAAAAGAGGACGTTTCAAACATAATACCAGGCGGTGGTGTTGAATCGAACTATGGATCGGACAAATCTGAATCGAATCATACTGAAGTTTCATCGATGTCTTCGGACAAAGGGTCCTTTTCTTCTAAGGATGAAACGTCAATAGACGAGGCAAGACCTGTGCCAGAAAATCTTGAGTTTTGTACTTCAAGCGTCGATGAGAACAAAGCAATAGACAAAAGTATGGCAAACATTCGACGCGTCCTTTCGAAAAGTTGTGAAGTTACCTTAATCAATCTCATCGAAGCTTACATGTCTCAAGGCGAAGATCTGGGAGATTGTAGCACAGATTTTGCTACTGGAAACTTGCGTCTGACTTATGATGTACTACAACAATTCACTTACTTTTCGTCTTACTTTGTCGATGATGATGGAGGTGAAGAAGAGGAGTGTAGCGCATTGAAAAACGAGCTCGCAAAGCTTTACCAAAGACACTTTCGTTCTGTTCACATTGAGGCCATGAAAACAACTGGCCAGTTATTGAGGCATGAATCTTGGCAGTTATCGCCGCTAGAACTGTCTGGGGATACTTTCAACGTTGAAGTGAACAGAGAGAATTGTAGATGTGGCAGTCCTGGTCAGGGCTGTGCTTACTGCAATGAAGCATCAATGCGAGCGATATATCAGGTGAGAAACGAGGTTTTTATTTACATTCTGTCGACTACATCTTGAATGATATCTTTCTAAGCTGTAATTTCCTGGGATCTTTTGTAGGCTGTGGCAGATCTCCTTTTAGCTTCTGCACGCAACGATCACAAGTCTAAACATCAGTTTCTCATTACAACAAGATCTGAGGATAGTGGTTATCGATATTGTACCTCATTCGCGCAATTTTTAGAAGATGTAGCACCATATCACTCACCAACACAGAATGATATGACGCGACGATTACAGAGCTGTTTTGGTATGACTTCCAAAGAATTTTCAGCCGCGGTTTTACCATTTGTCGAGATGAAACCATGCGGGGAACGTTCTCTTTCAATTCTTACCCAGAGTTCTGCCAACGGGCTGGTGAAATGGACTGCTCGACTGCTAGCAATTGGAAGTGCTTTGCCATTAGTTGCTGACGATGCGTACGCCGCTGTGATGACGCTGTTCGATCTCTACATCCTCACAGTGTTCAGGCTTTGTGCAGGAAGCAAATTGAATGAAGATGTATTGATAGGCTTTGGTAGAGGTACTACAGCCCGCTCAGCATCCTCAAGTTCGATCTCTTTAACAATGGAGGCCGATGCAGTGGCGCCACTTCCGTGGAAAGAAAGTGACTTTGCTCAGATACAGGAGTTTATCAGAAGCAGCCGCAAAAGGCTTGAAAATATTGTCAACCTTGACAAATTTCATTCATCCAATGACGGCATGTGTCCGACCTCTCCTCGATCTAAGAATGCAGTAATCAATTTTGCCAAACGATTAGAGAAGGAGGCTGCTGCTGCTTACAGCTGTTTTTTCGCTGCCATACTTGTTGATGTGGCCAGTAAAATATTCAACGATGAAAAAGATTACCAATCACAGCAGGGGCCACTGTGGGACGACTTGAAAGATATGGCGACCACAAACCGTGAAAATGACGACAGTGTTGTTCATACCAATTGCCAGTCTTTGGTAGCATATGCAAGTACTGTCGCCTCTATTGTGCCTAATTTGGTCACTCAAACAATTCGATTTGCCACCGTGAATTCGATGTCTGGGAAAGAACTTATATTTCAGGTTATATGTTGTGGCCGGGTATGGGAAGATGGCAGTATGCATGAGCATTCAAATACCTACGTTGATGATCTGTGCGAGAGATCTGCCTTAGTTTGGGGATACATGTCGTCTTCCATGAGACTATCACCACCTGCACTGCAATATACTTGGAACCAGCTTGTATGGTCGGCCTTCATGTTGCTTTTGGAGGGTTTCTCAAAAGTTCCCAAATGTTCAACAGAAGGCCGATCCTTGATGAGCATGGACTTGGCTGCTCTATCACATGGACTGATTCCTGAGACAGTTCACGCCGAACTTGAGGACGACTATGCTATGATCAGCCCCCCTCCGCAAGCTTGCCGGGAAGATATGATGCGATACGTGGATACATTTATCAAAGTTTTCTACTTTCCCAATGAGGTGAGACTATCTTGTCTTCCTTTCTCTATTGGTTCGTCTCTCTCCAAAGTCCTGATCATTATTTTCTCTTCTCTTAGGACATCATAAGCTGGATTAAAGACAACTCAAGACATTATCACGTTGACCATAGCCTGGCATTGGTAACTGCCAAAGGTGCTGGATCTAAAGACAAGAGATTCATGACACATGGGAAAAAATCAGTGATTGGCATTTATAATCAAACCAAATGACTTTAGACCAACAATGGACCAAGCTTAACTAATTTGCATTATTTGTTGTCAGCAACCAGAGAAGAATCCCATTTTGTTGGTTGTGGAGAGATAAGAGACATCATCTACTTTATCTGGTGCCGCCAGCGGACCTGTTGTCGCGGTACGGTACACTTGTGTGTGCACTCGCTCAAACTCAAGAAGCTTGAATCTCATAGATGTAAGCCTCGAGACTTGACACCGATAGCCAAGCTTCATATAAGCTCCGAGCTCTATACGAGCCTAGCTAGATCTAGAAACACCACATTTTCCGCTAGTAACCAGTCCCATAGTTAGTTGGGGGACGATCCCTCGTCCTGCTTGATATAGATCACTTGTTGGACTCCAAATAAGATATTTGGAGTATCGTAGCATCAAACCTGCTCAAAACAAAGACCTAATAATGTCTCCGACAACAGCTAGTGGAGTAAGTTCAAAACCAATTCAGAAGAAATGTGTCCAGCCAGCATCTAAGTGGTTGGAGGTCAGAATCGAGCAACTCCAATGTTCACTCGTTTTATCAAAGTAAAGAGCATGGACACTCCCGCAGATTTAAACTTCAAACACTCCTCAACCAATGTATTCTACTCCGGATGGTAACTCAGTTGCAACTCAAGAAACGCCGGAGGGTTAGAGACTTGCTGCAGCAGAGGGACCATATCTGAACATACTACAAGAGTATTCTAACCCTCCTCAGCACTCTCCCAAGTGCAAATGCAACACAGGCAGCATACACTCACTAGGTTATTCCACGGCAGTACATATGGCCAAAGAACACCTAGAAGAGTAAGTAGCTGGAGCGAAACTTGGGGAAAGATGTCCAATATGTAGTATGGAATGATGGTGGGTCTCCTTTCGGCATCATGTGGTTGCTCAAGCGGTGGTGCCAAATCCCGCTCACTGGTTAGGGTTAATCCCACGGTAGGAACTGGTACGCGTCTACGTCGTAAGTTTGGGGGTATAGAAAAGGATCATATGATCCTTATGAACTCAAGTGTATGTTCCTTTTCGTAG
>JALLBF010000084.1:0-14806 GCA_036939945.1 Thalassiosira sp. AJA248-18
CCCCAGATGATGATGTTGCCACAATTCCCGGGTGCAAGGCAATTCAACAAGCTAGAGAGGTGCTCAAGAAACATGCGCGGGACACCCAACCGTGGCGTTCATCACATTCTTACGGTGATCACATGGAATCAATACCATAGATGTCTGTTCATTTTTGTGCCGAGGAAAGCAGAAGAGCATGAGAAGAGTCAATGCTCGCATATTTCCCGAAAGTTTGTACATTCCATTTCCACTTTCTCTTTTGACATTCGTTGCCTGCAACAAAAATAATGAATAAGGAAACTTCACCCGTCGCGCCCGCCATTGGCACATTGGCCGATCGTCATGGTGAAAGCATCATTGCATGTACCGATGCTACTCAAAGCAACATCGCTCCTACACCTGAGAAGATAACGATGTTAGCCCTCGATGAACGTACTGCTGCCACCCCACCGAAGTCTGCGAGCTCCTGCCGTGGCCACCCAGCCTCAAGTTGCAAAAGACGTCGTCTAGCGTCCGAGGATGATGAAAACATTGGCGAGACACCCACAAACGGTTTCATCAGTAGCAGCGCAAGAAAATTGAACTATGAGAAGAACGAGTCGGACACCTCGGATGATTCGGACGACGAAGACCCAATTGATCGAGAGATCGTCCAAATGCGTCAAGAGTCAATTCTGAAGAAGATCCAAAGGTTGAACTATGACGATGGCGATGGTCAATTGCTCCACACCTCCGCGTCCGCAAAGATCTTTGAGTTTGTCAAGGATTCTGATATTATTGCGAAGACTTCCAACACTCCAAGTTCGGACGATGACAAGAGTGACTCCAAGGCATTTGAAGGGGCCTGGGTATACCTTGGATCTGGTGTTGTGAATGTAGGTACATTGTTTATGGTTCTTTATTTCGACCAAAATCCTTTTTGCCGACTTCTAACACATGTTTGCTGCCTTCCATACATTCATATCATGTGAAGTTCATTAAATGCTTGGAGGAGGGATA
The DNA here is from genome assembly GCA_036939945.1 of Thalassiosira sp. AJA248-18. Lineage (NCBI taxonomy): Eukaryota > Bacillariophyta > Thalassiosirophyceae > Thalassiosirales > Thalassiosiraceae > Thalassiosira > Thalassiosira sp. AJA248-18. Next base: position 982 of record JALLBF010000084.1, read on the forward strand.
TAACTGTGGCATGATTCGCATGGAGCTCACGAAGAATGGCACACTCGAAACCTTGATGTGTCATGAATTGACGCACGAAGAGGTACGCACCGATTTCTGTTTCATGTACTCAATATCCTAACTATCATACCAAACATCTTAACATGAGTGCTACACCCATATCTTCCCTCATAGGTGGTGCCCATGGCATCCAAAAAGGGCAAGGCCTACACATGGAGATGCAAGGATTTTGCAATCCGATTCACAACTCGGACCTTCGCAATCCGATTTGACGATGATATGGATGCCCTGAAGTGGAAGACACAAGCCGAGCAAAGCAAGATTAACAATCGCCGCGTGCGCAGAGGCCTTGATATTCCTGATCTTTCGGTCGTAGACAGTGTTTGCTCCAATTTTCAGAATATGTCTACTGCGGCAAGCACTACCAATTAGAATATTGGTGGTGCAGAGGCCATGGTTGTTGTCAAGACTAACTTTTTGAAGCTGTAATCTGGGGTTTGGTTCACTTTTGCATAAAACATATGCGACCCACAAGCAATCTCTCTCGGCTGTTAAATACATTGCAGGGTCTTTTATTTAGGAAATACTGTTATATTATTTCGTGCAGACAAGGCGAACCTGTACAATCATGGGAAAATGAAATAAAATTGGAATATCGTATATTGTGTTGTCTGTTTTGTTGCACAAAATACCATAGGGTAATTATTTGCCACACACACGCCATCAAATGGTAGATACTTGCCCGCCTTCTTCGATAACTTTTCAATAACTTCCGCAGTATCTGAATCTCTACCAAAGTTTTGCTCAATCCATACCTCGATTTGCAATCAATTATTTTTATATGCATTGCAAAATGGTCTTCACTTCATTTAGTAGATTTTGAGATGCGAACCAAGAGTGTGAATCAAGCGTACACCTTTTTGAAACATCTGAAGTATCAACTAACATCTGTTACATAGTATGGCATAACAAACAAACTCAGCCAAAGTATACCTTTTTCCAGGAGGTAGAAAGTCTCCAAAGTCGGCCCAGGCTTCAACCCAATATTCGTCGACTTTTCCGTCGAGCTCTCCTTCGAGAATCTCTTTGGCAACGAGCTTAGCTATGGAAGGGTAAAGCTTTTCATTTGCTTCGGGCCCGAGATGATAGGTTGGCAGGACGATGTCGGATGCCTGTTTGTGGGAATGGATTCGAGAGGAGAGTTGAGAATTGCAATGGCGAAAGAACCAACGAGTTCTTAGAAGTGGCAGTCAGTTGCCTGGACGAGAGCACCATGATTTTCTCATCTTACCTGGACCTCTTGCTTGAGCTCAACATATTGGTAGACATGGTTTAATGAAGATAGCACTGCCACTTGGCACTATCAAGCGACGCGTAATATACTTTTACCACGGAGATATCTGCATAAAGTATTTTTGATCTAGATTATTGAATGGAGCGGTGTACGAAATGATGTTGCAGCAGATTGTACACAACCGCCCTGAAAAAAATAGATATTATACTTGTGAATTTGTCTGAAGCAAATGCGGACAAATATCTCCAAGCAGATAGAAAGAATTCCTGATAACCTTGGTGAACCAAGAAAAATGTCGCAACTTCCACTTATGAAGTTGAATAGAATCTGAAGGAAGGCATGTCGTTGAGTCAAATCTGAACGGTCATAGCCGGCAGGGCAAGAAAGAGAGAAACCTGGAGCCAATCTCACATCAATTGCAGAGCTGATATTGCCATTAGATGCGATCGTAGGTACAGTTTTTGGGACTTGGGAAAAGAGCTTGAACGATTGATTATGTCTTCTCGTGATTATATTTAGCAACAACTATTTGTTCACCATCAAGTAGCTCTAGCGCAAAAACACAATTAAATGACTTGCATCTTGTCAACACATCTAGACCATAATCAATGCGGCTCCAATCAAGGCAACAACACCAGTGATGTCGACAGTAGCAGCTCCGCTGTCAGCTGGATCAGTAACATCTTCCGAATGGTCATCTTCACTGTGGCTGTCGTGGCTATCGTCTTCATGGCCGTGATCTAGGATAATAGAGGAAAGAAATCCATTTACCATGAGCAATGATTAAATGAAAGTGGACATTACCCAATACAGGCAAATGATTATGCCTACACTAATTCACTTACCATGGTCCTCACAAACGAGTTGTGCGTCCTCTCCGCCAGCAGTGTTGCAGATCTGTGCGGCACAGGACACCTCCATATCATGAAGTCCCTCCTCAGAGGCCCTGGAGAGCGTGTCATGATCGCAAAGATCGTGTGCTACACGGAGTACAAAATAGTTGTCGCGGCAGGCAACCGAGGAACAGTCAGTTCCACACCCAGCTTCAACAAGAGCACCATAAGCTTCATCACCGCTCTTGTCCTGGCAGTTCGGCGCTGGGCAGTCCGGAGCGCCTTCCGTATTCTTGCGGACAATGTCGCAGGCAGTACACACCTCGTCATAGTCGTGAAAACCATCCTCGATTTCTTCAGGGACAACCTCTTCAGGGCAGTAATCGTGATGACTCTGCACGATAAGGTAGTTCTTCTCGCAGTCAGGAGAGGAACAGTTGGTGGCACAGCCATTCGACTTGAGGAAGGTCATTGCGTCGAGCATGGCGCTCGTGTCGGCGCAGTTTATTTTGAAGTCAAACTCCTCAGCCTCGCAAGCGCAGGAGTGGGCTTCACCCTCGGCGGCGGAGGTCGCGGCGAGGGTGAATAATAGACAGGTGCATACAATTGAAAGTTTCATCTTGGTGATCTGTTTTGCTGTGGGCGGTCTTGTGGATTTATGGCATGTTGTGTGTGATTCCACAACAAATGAATCTTGGCTGGTTTTGTTTATCTTCCGACAACTTCAACTGCTCCCAACAATTCCAAAGACCTCTAAAAATAATCCTTATCTCATGTCGCATGATTGATTGGCTGTCAAATCTTCCTCTCCGACCAGCTCAGACAAGAATTGCATTAAGGCGCGTCAGAAGAGAGACATTATAATATATTGATTCCACTGTGAAGAAGGTTTGGAGACACCAACGATGGCTCTGCCCATCAGAAGTTCCAGAGGTTTGTGCACCTTTGAATTAGTTCCTCTGTAGTTTGCTGCATTAAAAAAACCTATCCTTATCTCATGATTGATTGGCTGTCAAATCTTCCTTCCGACCAGCTCAGAGCGACCAGAAGAGAGGCATCATAACAAATATTGATTCCTCTTTGAAGAAGGTTTGTAGATAACTGACATCTGCCCATCAGAACCTCTTTGTATATCTTGAACCAGTTCCTCTGTAGATTGCCATGTGCCTAATCTGAGGTCAGGATTCATCAGCAGAAGTTCCAGAGGTTACCTGTTGAATTAGTTCCTCTGTGACTTGCTGTAGGTAGATAAAATGTGCCTAATCTGAGGTCAGGATCCCAAGGACAAGGAATGGGTTATTGTCCCTAAAGGTCCCTAACCTGACCGAACAGCCTCGAACACGTCGTCGTAACAACGCCTACCTGACATGAGGCAAGAGATTGCCTTTTCCCATGGATGGCTGCTCGCTGGCCTGCGCTACTGGTCATTGTCATTGTGAAGAGCTCTTGAAAAAGGAAACAACCCCCCAACGATTGTACACATTATTGTACACATTGCCGTACCCACCAGACCATGACGAAAAGATCCACCACCCAACGAGCTTTGCCCACCTGTGCCTGCTGCATCGCTGCAATGCTAGCCAACCCTAGTCTTGCAGTAGCTGCAACCACTCGGGCCATGTCAGAACAGCAGGCATTTTTGGGTTTGTATGAACCAGAAACTAATGTCGATGATATCGCCGCACTTGATCTTGACCATCGATCCATTGTGGCACGCCTTGCCACTGGCGACGGGGAAGGATTGCTCGAAGCTCAAGATGTCTATTCCAAAGGACGTGACGGCGACGGCAGTGGTCTAACGATTAAGCTTCTAAGCACAATGGCCGGCAACCTAGCGGCTTCATCGACATATCAAAACTTCCTGAAATATTACGGTGAATCCGATTATGCCGATCAATGGATCGAGGCAAGCTTTGAAGGAGGTGCCACGAGTTCTCTTGCTAATGGTGATGTAGATTTTAGCAATTTTGATTTCGAGGGTAGGGCTGGTAAGTTCTACTGCTTGCGCTCGTTTAGTGAACTTTTGTTGTTATTTGGATAATGCACTGTCCAACATATCTGTTACAATTCTCTCTCGTAGCTGCTATTAGGTGGGGAATCCCACTTTTGCACGTATGGATGAATGTAGTCGGCTTACTAGAAATGTCTGCTGCTACTTGCCAAACCTCCAGCGACAACGCCAGCCAAGTCGCCGAGTGGGACAAAGCAGTGGCATTGTACACGGGATCAGTAGCCAGGCAAGACGGAACCGGTGGATATTTGTGAGTCAAGTTTGCCTCATGATATTTTCACCATGCAAAGACCATCAGAGTCCTTACATTTTTGCTCCTTTCGCCCCAGCCTCTTCACCCTGGCGCAGGTGGAGTGTTACAAGTTTGGCTTGTGCAAAAAAGGCGACCCTGCTCCTGTCAACGCCAAGATATTCAACAAGTTTGTTGCTGGAAAGTCGGACCTTTTAGATGGAAACTGCTCCTCGGCGAAAGATGCGGCTGGGAAGATCAAGGGACTCATGACTGTCCCACTGGTCCAAGGTGTAATTCGGGCCATGTATGCAATGGACATACACGATGATTTCCAAGAAACGACTCAGGGTATGGGCGCTGCATTCGCCGCGGCATTATTGCCATTAGTGAATGCCTGCAGTGAGGGCAATGCTTACATTATGCACAATGATATGACGCCTGGAAAAGCTTTGAAGGGCAGTTATGAAGTTGTCAGAGCTGCCTTGGAGCGGAGTTATGATTGTTTGGGTGTCATTTGTGAAGATGTTGGTGGGTTAGTTGATTTGCGTGGCAACGGTTACATGTTGGGGGCCGAGGCGTGCAACAATGCCAAGCCAGTTGAAAGGCCGGTAACAGGTGATGGTTTGTTTGACAACAACAATCAGAGTGGAAACAACATGGCTGACACTACTAAGCCCGTATCATACGGAGATGACAACAAGAATGATAACCCAGCAGCTCCCACGCAGCCTGCGCCCCAATGGTATAATGAAAATAATGGTGGTGGCGCCACCTCTACTAGCTTGGCAGTTGTGTTTGGTATTCTTTGCTTCATTTGTGGTGCAGTCATCGCATGTTTGTGCAAGAAGGAAATTAGTAGGAAGACGACAAGAAACGATATTGAAACGGACAGTGACTCCACGGCAGAAGGTTGCGAAGAACTCGAAGAAAAGAAGGCCTCTGACCAAGAAATTGTTTAGGTACGCTCAGCAATGATTGTTCAAGAATAGTAACAATACGTAATAAAGATTGTGTACCATACTGCGCCATGTTGATATGTTGCTCCTGAATCTTTAGCACCTGACCAAGAAATTCTTTAGGTAGTTGTAAAGAATAGTAACAATACATAATAAAGATTGTGTACATACTGCGCCATGCTGATATGTTGCTCCTGAATCTTTAGCACCCATGCATTGCTCCGGATTCGGTACAAAATATCTCTAGTCTATTGACTTGTGTGGGGGTGCATTTTATGTTACCGCTAACCTCGCAAGTGTAATTTGAGTATTTCCCAGAAAGATAATTGACAGCGACGAGCGACGATAACTTTCTATGACGCAGCAACAAAGATCTCTAGTATATTGGCTTGTGGTGGCGCATTTTATGTTACAGCATAAATCGCCAAGTGTAGTTGGAGTAACAGCCTCTAGAGTGGCATAAGATATAATTAGATGACAAATAATTGCCATCAAACAACATGATTCAATCCATGCTATACTTTCCCATCCAATCTCTCTCGTATCCCTTTCCCTCTTCACTTAGATTATTATCATCATCATTTGTTTCTTTCTCGGCAGAAGCCTCATCTTTAGGAGGTACCTAGCATGGATACTGGTAATAGATTGAGTCACGCGGCGAATTAGAAGACCTCTGATCAAGAATTTTTTTAGGTATGCTCAACAATTATCGTTAAAGAATAGTAACAATGCATAATAAAGGTTGCGTACATACTGCGCCATATTGATATGTTGCTCTTGAATCTTTAGCACCCATGCATTGCTCCGGATTCGGTATAGCCAACAAATATCTCTAGTCTATTGACTTGTGTGGGGGTACATTTTATGTTACCGCTAACCTCTGTAATTTGAGTATTTCCTAGAAAGATAATTGTCAGTGACGAGAGCTTTCTATGACGCAGGCCAGCAAAGATCTCTAGTCTATTGACTTGTGGTCGTATATTTTATGTTACAGTATACATTGCCAAGTGTAGGTGGAGTAATTCTCAGAAAGATAATAGGCAATGCCTCAAGCTTTCTATCGTAGATAGTCTAGAGGAAAACTAATAGCCATCAAACAACATGATATTCAATCCATGCTATAATTTCCCATCCAATCTCTCTTGTATCCCTTTCCCTCTTCACTTAGATTATTATCATCACCATTTGTATCTTTCTCGGCAGTAGCCGCCTCATCTTTAGGAGGTACCTTAGGTAGTAGGTACCTACCTACCTACCTACCTAGAGTATGGATACTGGTAATAGATTGAGTCACGTGATGTTGATTCCGTGAAGGGACGAAGTTCTGTGATGTTGCGCACTGCGATAAAATAAAAGATGCTGAGCGGTCACAATAAATGAGCCACGACTGAATGAGCTAAGAAGGAAAGAAGATGCTACGATACCTCTCTCTAGAGAGAGATATGTATCGTAGGTACCGTACTCTTCAGACCTTGTAGAGGGATGTGTATCTGCTACGCGATAGGATCAAGGCGCGACTCAGATAACGCTCTGACCCAAAAATGTCCTGCATAAGATACAGGGCAATCGGTTTAGAGGGCATGGGGTACGCCCGCTTACCATATAAAGAAAGACTGCGTAAGCAAAGCTAGTGCCGTTTACACAAAGGTGGTTCCAAAGGTTGCAACGCCCTCCTTTGGATAATACGCCCACTAACTACAAGATCAGAAAGATAACCCAGCAAGACCGCAAGCTCACAAACTTGCAAGACACAAAGTGACCACGCGTAAGATGTGTGTGAAGTCGTGTTAACACTTTTTCCATAGAGATACTTAGATCACCATTGCAATGATGCACAGCATGCAAAGCTCTTTTTGATGAAAATAAAACAAGATACAGATTCTTAGGTAAAACATCTCCGTGGTACCGACCAGTGTCTTGCAGACCGAGACCGCAAGAGCTCAAAACTTGCAAGGCACAAACTGGCAACACGTAAGATACTTTTACCATGAGTGTCTTGCAGACAAAGAGAGGCCAAGAACATCATCATCAAGGCAGAAGAAAAATCGACCCCCCTCCGCCACAGAAGAGAATGAGTTGATATCGCCATAAAAAAATTGACAACACTAACGGCATATTCCCCACAACACAATTTCCCATCAACACTTCGTCCCATCATCATGTTCGTCAAAAATAACAGCAGCAACAACGGTATATTAGAAAGGATCGAGGCCATGCGAGCTCAAGAGGACACCTTGAGTACATGCTACCACTACTTCCACGGCAGTGCCTGCAACACCACGGATATAGACGAGGCTTGCCGCAAGTCCATGGTGGTATGGTGCCAACAAATCCAAAAGTCTCTCAAGCTAAGTCCCGAGACCGTTTGGATTGCCATTTCCTTCCTCGATCGGTATCTCAGCTCTGGCAAAGGTAAATCGCAGGAGGCCCTCCAGAATCGATTCAAGTTCCAGCTTGCGGCCATCACCTCATTCTATGTTGCTGTCAAGATTAACGAGTCCGTGGAGTTGGATGTTGCAACGCTTGCCAAGTTATGCAAAGGGTACTATGCCGAGTCGAAAATTCTGTCCATGGAAACAGATATTATCTTTGCCCTTGATTGGAGAGTTTCATGCCCCACACCGATGGACTTTGTGAGGCACCTCTTGAAACTTTTGCCCGGAGATATCAACTCGAAGGGCCTCCTCGAAGCATCGCAGAAAAATGTCGAACACGCTTGCACCGATTTTTACTTTTCCTTCTGCAAGCCTTCCGTTGTCGCGGCTAGCTGCCTAGCGAGCTGTTTGATCGGTACCGAGATACTATCTTCTACCGAGCGACAGGCATTTTGGCGTCAGATCGCTAGAATAACAGACCTTGTTGGTGTCATGGATGCCCAGAGCAAGCTGCAAGATGGAAAACGGTTATGCAAGCCAGTTGCTGTGTCAGAAGTCACCAAGAAGCCATCCTGCACTACCTCCAAACATGTCACTTTCTCTCAAGACAAGACTTCCTTGATTTCTTCCCATTATTCTCCAGTCTGCGTAACAGCACAGTCTGCGTAAAACAGCATGTTTGAATAGATTGCAGATGGGTCGTGCATATTATATTATGCGTATGGAGTGTAGAATAGATGTCAAGGAATATTATGCTAGTGCATAAATAAACAAAACCTTTCTGACCCACTACCTTGCCCATATCGATAAACCTCGCATACACTGTTTTAGCACAGATGATTCGATTTCCATTCTCAAATGGAAAAAAATCATATGACACAATCGCACTCCAGTATTCACTGGATGCATATTCATTTGCTAACTCTCAAGTCATCCATCTCAGACGTACACTTCATTAATCGCACAAAGTTCACCGAAACAAAATCATATCTACTTACTTTTCGATATATGTAAATGTTTCCTCTCTCGAGTCATCCATCTCAGGCGTATGCTTATTTTGTTCCTTGTGCACATTCATATCTGATATTACTACCCAAGACGCCAGCTGCTGAGATAATGAGACTCAATGACTCAACCGGAGAAGTAATAGTTTGTCGAGCTAGATAGGACGAAGGAATGGCACAATATTGGCCCCCAACACTTTTGGTGCCCAAGATGACTTGCTACCATTTCACTCTTTTATCTAAATGGAGCGTGACGTATCTGGCGAAAGGAATCCACAATAGTTGGGTGTCAGTATATCATTCCCTATCACATAATCATATCGTTACCTCTCATTGATCTCAATATCACTAAATAATGGAGACAAATATCGAATTGTATTGCTCGACAAGTAACTGTTTATGAAAGATTTTGGCCTAACAAATTTTCTGGGCCTGAGAAGGACATGTTTTGATTGATGCACCACAAAGCAGGGAATATGAAACAAAAAGGCACGAGTTACTATTCTGTTACTCTGCAGTAGCTTCAATTAACACAGTTTCTTTGCCGTTCTTTACAGGGAGACTCAGTCATTCCCAGCACCCGTCAACTGCATTGGCGTGTAGTCTCCATATCACAACTATCTTTTGTTTGTCCGGCAATAACTAGTGTACTTCATGGTATTCACTGCTGGATCTCTCCACTGTTAGCTCTTCTCAATCCGCGTACAACCCAAAGACAATGGCGGAAGCCCAAATGTGCTGGTTTTGATAGCTGACAGTGGCGTAGTTGTCCGCGGCAGTGTCCCACAAGCAGCGACTGGTGATCTTGACGCCCTGATCCTTCATCTGCCCAATGGTAACCTGAACAACAATCTTATAACGTGGAATGTCCAACGACTCCTTGCACTTTTCTTTAATCTTGTCGGCGATGTCCTTGCTCAACGCTTCAAACTCATCTCCAAAGTCGGCCCAAGCTTCAACCCAATTTTCGTCGACTTTTCCGTCGAGCTCTCCTTCGAGAATCTCTTTGGCAATGAGCTTGGCTTTGGAAGGGTAAAACTTTTCATTTTCTTCGGGCCCGAGATGATAGGTTGGCAGGACGATATCGGAGGCCTGTTTGTGGGAATGGATTCGAGAGGAGAGTTGAGAATTGCAATGGCGAAAGAATCAAGGAGTTCTTAGAAGGCAGTCGGTCGCTCTAAGGAGAGCACCATGATTTTCTCATCGTACCTGGTCCTCTTGCTTGAGCTCAACATCTTCGGTAGACATGGTCGATAAAATAATTACTGTTACAATAGAATTTTACTAAATGAGGTCTGAGGCTTTCATTTCGAATTTGAATTTTCGAAATGAAGCTGCAGCATCGATCAGCCTTAGAAGCGTATTCGGTAGTTTCAGTTTAACTCAAAGCAAGATGCCTGTTTCAGGAGAGTTCACATGGGAAGAGACGGATGGCCACATCAAAGTCGCAATTCCACTCAAGGGAGTATCGCCAAAGAAGGTCGACGTGTTCACGGCATCCTCCATTCTCAAGGTTTCCTATGCTCCATTCCTCCTCGATCTGAATCTCTATGGAGAAATTGACGAGGAAAGTAGCCGAGCCGTCCTCAAGAATGGAACGCTCAAGATTTGCTTGGTCAAGAAGATAAACAAGCCATGGGGACAGTTATGCTTTGAAGGGACCAAAAATGAAATCATGCAACGCCGTCGGAAGGCGCTGAAGGACCGGGATGAGAAGGTTCACAGCCATATGGAGAGAGTTGCATCGAAAAAGGTCGAGGAAGAAAGAATGGTATTTCAACAGCATATGGCATTGGAAGAAAAAGAGCGACATCGATTGGATCATATCAAAGCGAGGGAGAAGAAAAATGCCGAAGACGCCATGTACACCACATTTTCTCGCCTGCAGAATGAAAAATCACCCGAAAATTTACCAACGAAAGGAATTCACTTCAAACCAGAGAAGGACGGAGCACCCCATGAAGAGTTGGCGGAGACCATGGACGCAAAGCAACAGCCGCAGGACGACAAGGGAGAGGAATCCGAGGCAACCATGCCACCTCCACGCAAAGTCACCCATTCCACATTCAGGCACACTCCACGACTGTTTAAGACCCCAAGCCGCGAGTCGACCATCAAACAAGAGCAGGAGTTTATCATCAAGAACCGCTCCAACCTCAAGAAGAACGTTCTATTGAATGATGTAGATATTGGCGATGTCGATCCGGTGTGGCTCAACTCGAAAGGGGACGAATGTTACGGCAAAGGCGATTTCTGCTCCGCCATCAACGCGTACACTGAAGCTCTTGAAGCTGATGAAACCATGGTCCATGCTTTGGGCAATCGAGCAGCTTCATATTTGCACCTACGCGAAGGAACGTGTTGCATCAAGGACTGTTTGGTGGCACTGAAAATGAGTGATGCAAGTGAATCGCAGTTCGATACCCTTCTTGAAACGATCCAGTTTCGAAAGAAGATCCATACTCACTTGGCTCTGGCTTATTGTCTAAACGAGGAGTACGCGAAGGCAATCGAAGCCTTTCAGCAGTTGGATGAGAATGATGAAAGTGCTATCGAGTGTATCCGACATCTCGAAGTACTGATGGAAGCCACACAGCTGAAAGCCAAGGCTGACAGCAGCTTTGCGGAGGGTGATCTAATCAACGCTAACGAGTTCTATACGCAAGCTCTTTCCGTAGACCCAACCCTTGTGACGGCACTCATGAATCGAGCAGCTTGTCATCTCGCAATGGAAAACGCTACTGATTGCATTGACGATTGTACCCTAGCGCTGAAGTTAGTATCCGGGGGCAGCAAACCCAAACACGAGGACTCTCCTTGTTTGATTACTGCGTTCATTTCCCCCAAGCCCAGTGTGCAAAGAAAGTGGAGTGCAACACTTTTATGTCGCCGTGCAGCTGCCAAACGAATGAGCGGTGACTGCCAAGGGGCTTCGATTGATTCCGAGGAACTTGCCAAGCTTGAGACGAAGCTTTTGCAGCATGTTTGAGCGTGAAGAGTACATGGGATTAAGGTTTTTTGGAGATGAACGTCTAGATGACCGGAGATAGGATGCCACGATGATAAAAATACAGGGGATCAAACCGCAAATAAGGAAGGTACGAAGTGATCTCAAAGCGTGGGTGTTTGATGTTTGGGGCTAATTTTGAGACATCCCCGCCCCACACCTAGAGAAACCAAAAGCCCCCTAAAATAAGTTGAGTGTGAAATCATGAGCAGGCACCCAAAAGAAAGAAACCAGTATATTTCGATTCGAAGAGAGAAAAGCGATGCATCTCCACGTCCAATGTCAGATCAAAAGTTCTTCCATCAAATCTAGATTGCGCAGTTAGGAAACAGATTATTTCTAAATAGGATGAGTTGGATGGTGGGGGGCAAATTGATTTGTGCTGTCAAATCCTCCACCAAACAGGGTATCATCCAAAAACTACAACCAAACTACCCCCCCCCCCCCATCCTTCATATCGAGCTGTTAGCATCATCTCCTATCCCCCAAAAGGAACAAACTGTCCATCCAAATCCAAAAAGACAGTATCCGCACTAACCCCAAACTTACTAACAATCATTTCCGCCACATCCTCCAAATGATCCCCCTGAATAATAATTTCCTTATCCTTCACACTACTACTCCCCGCGAACCGCTTACTAAATGCCTTGGAAGCCTCCTTCAATTTAATTCCAGGTACGGTATCCATTCCCACAATGTGCGTCACGGCCTTTTTCCTGTTGCGTGATATTTTTTGGACGATGACGCGAGTGTCGACCTTATTCACCTTTTTGGCGGCAGCTCCGCGTCGTTTCTTTTTGCCTCCCCCACCACCACCGCTGACTTGGAGATTATCCATTTGTTCATTAACTTCGCCATCATCATCATCGTCGCTATCGGACCCTCCTCCTCCTCCCGTAGCAGCATAGAATGGATCCTCCGGCTCGGGACCATATTTCTTCACCAGCGCCATGAATAATTTGTCTTCCTTCCCCGCATACTTTTCTAATATGGCGTCAATTCCATCGAGTTTCTCCGGCATGTACTTTGTGTAGAAGGCTGTGAGTCGCTCTTGTGTCGTCCATGGTTCTGTGGGTGATGGCGTCGCTTCATCGTCGCCATCTGGGCCGGCGGCGGAGGAGGAGACGGTCTTGTTCCCATGCAACTTTGTGAAGAGTTTGGGGTGGTTGGATTTCAGCCATGGTATGCAATGGGATTCAAAGTCAGGGCCGTATGAGCAATATTCAGGAGGCATCCCGCAGGCGCCACAGTATAGGACAGTTTGTGGTGTGGTTATTGCATCTACATCAGCCATGGTTGTTCGTTGATTGATATCTGTTGCTGTTGTTGCTAAAAATATGTTGCGATTGTCTCTTGATTGTCGCCTGCAACGAATTACCCCCCGGGGGAGGTAACTCGCATTGGGGGGAGATGAACAAAAATTGCTTGATGTACCTACATAGGAAAGTACCCCCTAGTTAGTTCTAGATAAAACCTAGGTATGTGCTTACGTTTTGGGCATCAAGGGGGATAAAACTCAAGGCCGGCCAGACTGAGATATTGGTTTATGATTGTTTTTTTGTTTTCTATGTCCATCGCAAGTAGCGAATGACACTGTGGCCGAGTGGTTAAGGCGGTCGACTAGAAATCGACTGGCGTTATGCCGCGCAGGTTCGAGTCCTGTCAGTGTCGTCTTTTTGTTTTTTGCGTTGTCAACACTATCAATTACATACGAACTCCTGGTTCAGTTAGGGGTTAGACCCCTTGTGCCCACTTTTTTGCATAATTTGTGGAAGAGTGGAAGTCAACTTTTTCCACACCCTGCTTGACGGCAGAGATGGCAATTTCCCCCCTCGCCGAAGTAGAGGAATGGCGTCGCAGTTTGCTCGCGTGTGTCGAGGGTCGCGCGGCACGTCCTTTGTGGCGTTGTTTCTAACCAAAGGTCTTGATCTTGGGTGGACAGTAATAGATTATCTTTGCGGCTTAAGGCTATTACACGTGTAATAGCCTTATCGGCAAAGATAATCTAATAAAAGTTGCAGAGGAGAAACCTTTTGGCCGAATGTTTAACAGGAATCCAGCTAAGTCGGTTCTGGCGGGAACGCTCTCGTCATCCGCCATTTTACCTCTTCTA
>JALLBF010000085.1:0-14709 GCA_036939945.1 Thalassiosira sp. AJA248-18
GGGGAGATTTCATTTTTTCATTTTGTTAGTAGAAAAGGCCATCATGGTTAGTGTGATTTGTGCACAAAAACTAATATTCCCACAATATACTCACGTGGGAATAGGTAGAATTAGGTACCACGAAAATCAACCGAAGGTGCTTATACAGCGTTGAAAAGCCCTCTGCTTCTCCTCTTTCTGATGGTGTTTTCACTTTAGCACAAGGCTATACTTGAACAGGATTGCAACGGGCTTTTCGAATGGACCTAACACGGACATTAATCAACAATAACAAACAACATCAACATCAACTCACAACCACCGACCATGGCGGCCGCGGCGTCCATAACCATAACGTAGGTTAAACTGAAAAATAGACCAAACTCAGACACAGCTCCCTCTGCCAACACCCATGCGCAAGAGATCTGTGGCAGTGGCAGCGCATTTGTTGCATCTGGTTAATCTGTGGCCATAGGATAGGGAGGCCAATTTCACCACGGTGGATGGTGAATATAAGTGAGAGGGGCGATGATGGTGTGGTGGTCGACAGTAGGTACAGCACCAATAATTTACTATTCCTATGTAGTACGTAGACAGGTGATTTGTGTGATAGTGATGAGCGGGGACCAACTTGCCCCAAGTCCTGTTAACCCTCTGTCTTCAATTATCTTTTTGGGATATGAGAGCCGAGGTCCTAGTCCTAATACTAATACACTAATAGGCTGAGTCCTGCTGATCAGAATGTTTTGGACGGGGAAGATATTTTTTCTTATTGGCGTGTTGGCTTTGGGGGCGCCAAGGTTTGCCACCAAGCACATCCCACCACCCATCACCAGTCAATGCATCCATAAATATAGTTTTTAGCCATTGCACCATACCTCGTCCTGTGGATACTCTACTCCCCGGTTTTTTTAGGGCGATCACTCAGGTGATAGACACCCCCACCGAAGGCACACCAATCTGGCATCGACCCGATGGAAGTCTTTACCGCCGAACATGACGAAGAAAATCGTCGTGCCTTGTCCCTCTCTCCCTCCGGCACATACGCAGTCTCCTCCGTTTCCACTGGCAAACGGTCTCCTGCTCCTGCTCACAGTCCATACTCCTTTGTCAAACTTTGTGGTCCCACCAAAGACACGCGTCGCAACACCAAAGCCATGTCCTCTTCTCCACACGCTGCCGCCGCTGGTCCGTCGGCAGCAGGGAGAGGCGCTTCCACTGCCAAACGGTCTCCTGCTCCTGCTCCTGCTCACAGTCCATACTCCTGTGTGGTTCCACCAACGACACGCGTCGCAACACCACAGCAAATATCCTCCTCTCCACGCTGCCGCCGCTGGCGCTGGTCTGCCGCCGCGCTGTTGCAGCAATTGTAACTCAACTGTTGCTGTTGCAGGCCAGCCCTTATTCAATGTCTGTAGTACTTTTATGTATCTTGTCAAAGATGAAGGTCAAGCTCACCCAGCTCAATGCCTTGGCATCTTGGATCTTTGCTGCTTCTTTTTTGTGCTACCCGCCATTTTTCTGTGCCAATATTACATACATGCGATGGAATTAGTTTTGGATCTTCGGCTTTTGACATTCGAGAGAACAAAAAAAATGACACCCTCGCGGCGCCTCAGGATTGTTCTGAGAAGAGTTCTGACGACTTCTGGCCTGGGCTAGTGAACGCTCCATCTCTTGATCTCTTCATTTTCATTTCATAAATTTCAATTGGATCACATTTCTCATCCGCGGTTGCTGCTAAATTATATCACCTCACGCCAATAAAAACCATGCTGATGCTCCGTCAAACTTTCCGTCGCAGCCGGCGTCCATTCCTATCACCATCCTCGTCCTCTCCGCTGCCATTATCGTCGACGCTAATACGCCAAGGAGTCCTCCGTCCCATATCATCCACCCTTACCAACCTCAATACCACCGCCGCTTCTTCTAATCAACAACGCCCGCAACTACCCCAATCATACACCCACGACAGTCTCCTATCCAACTCCAAAATACTCATCGCCAACCGTGGCGAAATCGCCATTCGTATTGCCCGCGCGGCAAGGGCTTTGGGTGCCAAGTCAATGGCAGTGTGTGCTCCGGAGGATGTTGACTCGCCACACGTTTCATTTGCTGATGAGCATGTAGTTTTGGAGAAGGGAACGACGGCGATTGCGCCGTATTTGGATATTGAGGGGTTGACGAATGTAGCTGTGGAGAGGGGGGTGGATTTTGTCCATCCTGGTGAGTGTTGTTTAGTATAACTGAAAAAACAAAAGACAATTTGATACCAAGAATGTTTGGTATATAACTGCATTGGCTATTCCTAATATTCGCCATCATCAAACATGACAAAAAATGCAGGTTACGGATTCCTCTCAGAATCAGCACCCTTTGCTCAATCTCTCGTCGATTCCAACATTACGTGGGTCGGGCCTCCTCCAGATGTGTTGAACCTGTTTGGGGATAAGATTCAGGCCAGGGCATTGGCCAATCAGAGTAATGTGCCGGTTGTTAGGGGAAGCGGTAACTTATCGAGTGGAGAAGAATGTTTGAGTTTGTTGAAGGGGGGTGATGTCCGTTTGCCTGCTATTATGAAGGTGTGATTCTGTGTGCAACGTGTGTTCTTTGTTTGCTTATTGAAGCGACGGATTGATAATTATCTGACGTCATGTTGTACACTTTCTCACCACTTTGTAGGCTGCCTATGGAGGAGGCGGTCGTGGCATGCGTGAGTTGAATACATTGTTAGGTAGAAACCATTGAACACGTTGAATCTAATCTCGTTGAATTATCTTGTTCATCCACACAGGCATCGTTCGAGGCCTATCCGAAGTCCCCTCCACCTTTGACTCGTGCCAGCGTGAGGCCCTAACAGCATTTGGTCGCGATGAAGTCTTCCTAGAAGAGTTTTGGGAAGACACTAAACATTTGGAAGTACAAATACTAGCCGATGGACAAGGGGGTGTGGTTCACTTGTTTGAACGGGATTGCACAGTACAGCATCGTCATCAGAAGGTGATCGAATTGGCACCAGCTAGAAATGTTCATCCTGAACTCCGGAGACGACTTGTGGATTGTGCGGTGACGTTGGCAAAACAATGCAGCTATAAGGGAGCGGGCACTGTCGAGTTTTTGGTACGAGGAGAGTTGGAGTCGGCGGATACCGAGTTTGTGTTTATGGAGGTCAATCCGAGGGTACAAGTTGAACATACCGTGACGGAAGAGGCGACTGGGATTGACATCGTTCAGGCGCAGCTGTTGATTGCTGGCGGACGGACATTGGACGATTTGGGACTGACTCAGGATAATATCCGGTTACGACAGCATTCACTGCAGGCGCGCATTACGATGATGCCTGGCAAGGGCGAGGTTTTAGACAAGTACAAGGAGCCGACGGGAGATGGAGTTCGATGCGATTCGGCCGGATGGTACACTGGCTTTAAACCAAATCAAATGTATGATCCTCTCGTCGGTAAGCTGATTTGTTCAGCCGATGGCGTCACATCAGAAAGCTTCGAGAAGGCAAGGACCAACATGTTGCACTCTCTCGAAGACTTTAATATCCAAGGTGTTGCAAACAACATTGATGCTGTGGAGAGGATAATAACACATCCAGAATTTGTCGCTAATCATGTGAATACCAGTTTCTTGGCGGACAATCCAGAACTGCTCGATCCAAGCAAGGCAACGAGGACCCAAATGGCGGAGCATGGAACTGCGAAAAGACTTTATTCGGAAGAAAAGATTCGATTTGAGCTCACGCCTCCCATGACTGGTAACATTCTAGAAGTAAAAAAGCAAGCTGGAGACGAAGTAGATGTTGGAGAAGTGGTAGTGGTACTTAGTGCGATGAAGATTGAAACGGAAATGGTCTCGCCTGTGAAGGGCGTTGTTGCCGAAATCAATTGCAAGGCTGGTGAACAAGTGTCTGGCGATATGGTCGTAGCAGTGCTGGAGGGGCATGAGGAAATTCAGATTGATACTACAGCAGCATCTATTGGTCCTTCCAGTGGCATCAAAACGAATGGTGGCGGTGGAGGCATGCAGCTCTCTGATCCTTCCATTGATGTATGGCGTGGTTCCGACGACTTTGCACCACAATACAATATCAACGATGGAGGCATGGCGCTGCCCATTATTCAATCTCTGCCCGAGTCGCGACTGAACGACAACAAGGCACAAGGACGTAGAAAGAGGAATTTGGCATTAAAGGAAGAACTGTCATCCAAGCTCGATGCAGTCAAACTTGGCGGTGGTGAGCGCGCACTGGCGTTGCACGCAAAACGCGGAAAGATGCTTCCCAGGAATAGAATCGCCGCCATCCTCGATCCTGGCAGCGCCTTTTTGGAAATAGGCGCCCTCGCCGGTGGCAATGGTCTCTATGCATCCGATGGCATTGAGGAACTTCCGTCTGGAGGTGTTGTTGCTGGCATTGGAATAGTGCATGGGCGAGAAGTTATGATTGTTGCTAATGATGCTACTGTGAAAGGAGGCACATACTTCCCAATCACCGTCAAGAAACATCTTAGAGCTCAACAAATTGCAGCTGAGAATAGATTGCCTTGTGTATATTTGGTTGACTCTGGAGGTGCATACTTGCCTGCTCAGGCGGAGGTATTCCCAGACAAGGAACATTTTGGACGTATTTTCTTCAACCAGGCCAACATGAGTGCTGCGGGCGTGCCACAATTGGCTGTTGTGTTGGGGTCGTGTACAGCAGGAGGAGCCTATGTGCCAGCCATGTCAGATGAGAGTGTCATTGTGAAGAAGAATGGTACCATATTCCTGGCAGGCCCACCACTGGTCAAAGCTGCGACCCAAGAGATCGTGACGGCCGAGGATTTAGGTGGAGCTGATGTACACACAAGCATCTCAGGTGTTGCTGACCACTTTGCACAGGATGAGTCAAGTGCATTGGTGAAAGTCAGACAAATTGTTGGGGCTCTACCAGCAGACCCGCAACTGCAGAGCTTGGCGCCAAAGAATGGAAGTAGCTTCGTGGAAGAGCCGTTGTATCCTTTGAAAGATTTGCTATCCATCATTCCAGAAGATAACCGAATTCCTTTTGACGTTCGACAGATTTTGGCGCGTGTCCTTGATGGCAGTCGTTTTCATGAGTGAGAAAATCGATTTGCTATTTACTTTAAACAACTTGCTCGAGTGCCCGATTCATTTATCTCTTTCCTGCTTCGACTGCAGATTCAAGGAACGGTTCGGCAAGAGCATAGTGTGTGGATTTGGAAAAATCCATGGCCTACCAGTTGGCATTGTTGCTAACAATGGCATACTTTTCAGTGACTCCTCACTGAAAGCAGCTCATTTTATTCAGCTCTGCGGACAGCGCAAAGTCCCTATTCTCTTTGTACAAAACATCACCGGCTTCATGGTTGGGAAAGAAGCTGAGAATAATGGCATTGCAAAGGATGGAGCTAAACTGGTCACTGCAGTGAGCTGTGCGCCGGTTCCAAAAATAACATTGATCGTTGGAGGGAGTCATGGTGCAGGTAAGTTTTGAATCAACATGTTATAGACGATTGGAAAAGCAAATCTGACTCTTCATCTGCCCATTGCTATACATGAACATGGCACAGGCAACTATGGAATGTGTGGCAGAGCTTATGACCCGAGGTTTCTCTTCACGTGGCCAAACTCACGTATCTCTGTGATGGGCGGGCCTCAAGCTGCGAGTGTATTATCGACAGTAAAGAACGACCAAATTGAAAAGGAGACTGGCACTCCCATGAGCGCAGAGGAGATTGCCGAATTTGAGCAGCCGCTCTTAGAAAAATACGAACAGGAGGGATCGCCATACTTTGCTACCGCGAGACTTTGGGATGATGGAGTGATTCAGGTTGAAGATACCAGGAAGGTTCTTGGTCAATCATTAAGAGTGGTGTCCAAAGATTGGAAGAACAAAAGTGATGGAAACACTTATGGAATTTTCCGGACATAGAGATTGGCGATGCCTCTTCGTTACATAGATATATAGTCATAGTAATAGTGTGTGTGTATTCCTAAATAAAATATTGTCTTCTCAATAAATCATTGCCCTAATACATCAAAGTGCCATCCTTTCGCCTAGTATTCGTATTACTTATGGAAAAGAATCTCCTTCGAATCGGCTATCTAACCCACACATTAGAGGTGGGCGATTCTTCTTTGTCACATAGAATCATAATTATTTTTAGGAAATATTTGTCTTGCCAATAAATAATCATTGCTCAATATTCGGATTCCTATATCAAAAAAATGCAAGCTTTTTTGTGAGCACAAATTGCTCTACTATTGTATAATGAATGATCGCATGCATAGGTATTCGCGAACACTCATCGCCTCAGCATGTCACTCTATCCACGCTTTATCTTCTATCTCAGGACAATAACGTTCTATCTGGCATCCTCCGCTTGGCAAAATAGAGGCAAATATGATATGATGCGAATGTGTCGCCGAAACGACAGTGCAGGGCTTCAGCTTTCACTCTAAAAAAAGGAATTCGTAAAGCCAGTAGATAGACCTAGGGCCGTTTTTTCATCAATGCCTGTCTAGTCGCCTTGCAAACAACATCTCCCCTTTGATTATACGCCAAGTGTTGCAATGTCACAATACCTTGTGTAGGACGGCTCTTACTTTCCCTCCTATCTAAAACCAATGTCTCTGCTCTCAGTGTATCCCCAGGATACACTGGCTTTGGAAACAACACCTCGGAAAATCCAAGATTAGCAACAGTCGTTCCATGAGTGGACTCTGGTACGCTCATACCCACGAGAAGCGCCAACGTAAACATGGAGTTGAACAGTGGCTTCCCTGTACTCGTTATGTCGGTCCCAGACCCTAGGGCATTCCTATTGTCCTTTGATAACTCATGGTCTAAATGAATTGGTGCTGGATTGAGCGTAAGGCATGTGAAGAATACATTGTCGGATTCGGTAACGGTACGGGTAAGGAAGTGCCTGATTTTCAATCCAGGATTGAGATCTTCGAAGTATTTGCCAAGGTACACCCGTGGAAATACTTCATCTTCTTCGTTGGTAGTAGAAGATGTTGTCTGTTTTGATCCAGCACCACTCACAGATATTGTTGTTGTTGTGTCTCTTGATGAATTTTCGTTATCATTTTGTACGACATCATCATCACGATCGGGAGGACTCCTTGCAATAACTTTCTTTGCTCTGACATAGTGAGGCAGATCAATCATTTTTTCATTATACTCCAACGACCCCTTTCCATCACCACGCTCCTCCCACAGTGTCACAATATCCATCGCCTCCTTCAATTCTGATTTTGTTGGCTCAAAGACTCCATGCACAGCCAAAATCTGTTCCGGATGCAGGGTTAGCTTGCCATCAAATCCCATAAACTTTGCTTCACTTGAATCCTTCTCGAAGCCAACTCCATCGCGAACATTTTGATAAATCCCATCAATGGCTTGAACATTTGCCGCCTTGGCTGCCAAGAGACACATGCTTTGGCAATGACGAAAAATATCGAGATATTTTCCATCTTCATCTCGTGTCCCAAAGGCTCCAATGGCGGCGGAGAGGTCCTCGCATCCCCAGGTGATGGCACAGACTCGTGGTCCCTTGGCAATGTCGACAATGTTCAGTACTGCCGTTGGTGTTTCTGTTGCTATTGGTAGGAGCACCTTCGGATGAGTAGTAGCACGGCGCATGACGTTGCTGTGTTGTTGTAGTTCCAAGTTGGTCAAGACTTCATCCAACAGTATCAGCTCATCGCGAGATTCTACCTTGGGTATCATGAATCCATCTGCGCCATAGAAACCGGCATCGATATCATCTCTCCAAATTTCTCGACCGAATTCTCCGCTGGTGGAGAGTGGATTGATCCTTACCAACACTTCTGTGTTGAGGAGGGGCGTTGATGCTGTGGTCAAATCCATCAGAAATGATTGGAGCTTCTCTCGTCCATCGTGTTTGTCCTTCACGGAATCTTCCAAATCGAGAACAATCGTGTCAGCTCCGAGTGATAGCGATTTGGATAGGAATTTTTCGTTGTCGGCGGGAACGAAATGGACGGATCGTCGGAGTCGGCCATGGTTGTTGATATTATTGGCGGAGGAGAAGAGTCGACGCTGATCACCGATGATTGGGAGACTAGTGTGGAATTGTTTGGAGCGAGCGGCCAAATGCCGGGCTATGATGCGAGCGTGGTTGGTCAGCATGACGGCAAGAGTATGATCAATAGTTGCTATGGCAATGCATGTGAGAGAGTGTGGTGAGGTTGATTGGTATCATTGATGAGGCTCACATAGCATGCAATCTCATGCAACACAAAACACAAATGCAATCATCGCATCATCCTCTGTTCTTTTGTTCTGCTGTTTTTCATGAATGTGTTCTTTTCTGGCGCGTTGACATCACTTTCTTGGCGCGGCGGCGATGACGATCTTTTTCTATCGCTGAATAGCGGCGTAGTCCGTCCGTCGCCTCAGAGATCCATCCCGCCCGCCGCGCGCGGGCGCCGCCCGCCGCCAAACGTCCAAATCCCAAGATTGACAGATCTTGCAGGTACGATACATCGGCACCAGTAGATGCACCATGGCTTCCAACGAACGCCACACCCCCTTCCTAACCTCCCTGGTCGCCGGCGGCCTCGCCGGAACATCCGTCGACCTCGCCCTCTTCCCCATCGACACGCTCAAAACCCGTCTCCAATCCCCCCACGGCTTCCTCGCCGCGGGGGGCTTTCGCGGAGTCTACCGAGGCGTCATGGCCGCCGCCGCGGGGAGTTCGCCCGGTGCTGCTCTATTCTTTGGAACGTATGAAACGATGAAACCCACCATTGCTAATCTACAAAACCACTATTTTGGCGAATCAGGATCTTCTCCGGCGTTGACGCACATGATTGCCGCGTCGATCGGGGAGGCGGCCGCTTGTCTAGTCCGTGTCCCCACCGAAGTTGTCAAATCGAAAATGCAAACCAATGCTGCTGGAGCATCTACCCTCACGTCAACATTGAATTTGGTCCTATCCGAAAAGGACGGAAGGGCATTTGCATCCAGTATCTTCGGGGGGTTGTATCGAGGATATGGTATAACGCTCATGCGAGAAGTACCCTTTGCATTCATCCAATTTCCATTATACGAACGGTTCAAAGTCGAGTGGGGAAAGATTCAGGGATATGAAGCGAGTCCATTGCAGGCTGCTGCGTGTGGATCAATTTCTGGGGGGATAGCCGCGGGTATTACCACTCCGTTAGACGTGATAAAAACCAGATTAATGCTTGGATCTGATAAGTTTGGGGTGCCGTACAAGGGGGCGAGGGATGTGGTTGAGAGACTAATAAACGAGGAGGGGAGTTCGATATTTTTAAGTGGGATACAACCGAGAGTTATGTGGATATCTATTGGAGGATTTGTTTTCTTCGGAGCGTACGAGACTTATAGAGCGTTTTTGATGTCGTCATCTAGTTATTATTTTTCATAGCAGCAAAATCATGATACCACCTACTCTCTCTACAATCAACACATGATCAGTGATTGTCACTGTTTTGTCGACAGAGAATATTTATGTGTTTTGGTGTATTAAATAATTTTTGCCTCTCTGCACACTCCTCTCCAGTAAATAAGGTCTGTGATTAGTGCCTACAATACGCGATATCAAGAATCTAGATTGAACCAGGCACTGCATAATGGGCGGGCATTTGCATATCGTTTCCTCGGTTTGAGGTGTGTTCAAATCCAACAAAGCAAAGAGTTACAATAGGGCCAAAATGGACTGCAAAATAGGCATAAAAATGCCGATGTTCAGTTCAATATTTTAAATGAGTCTACCACCGTGGGTGGTCCCATAATCAGAGTAGGCCCATGCGCCGACAGCTAAGATACTAAACTTGATGATTCACATCAATATTTGGCCATGAACATATCATGTCATTAATTTGACTGGTTTGAACTGGAGTGAAAACAATCCTCAGCCATCCTCAGCCCGGACCAGAGCAACTCGTACATAAAACTAGGTACTGTCGAGGAATTAGAAATCATGTACTGTTTGTAAAAGGTAAATGAGAGCTAACTCACCATCTTCTTACAGAAATAAATACCAGTCTGTTGAGTAGTACGATATTATTTGATCGTCAGCCCTTGCCTGCATCAGCGGTCGATCGTTAGGTACGAATGGTTTCATGTGTAGCTACGAACCTCGGTCTTGCATGTTAGTTCCCTTTCTGGTGGTCATTTTTGATGCACAAGAGAAATTTTACATTGACATGAAAATGGTAGGGTGTAAAAGTAGTACCGGATCAAAACCGGTCACAGATGTGCTTGGTATAGCCCTCAGCAAAGCTTACCCAATACGATTGAACAATGATAGAAGTGTCTTTATCCTCAATGCATACTAAACTCCTACATAGCAGAGTCACTACTAGCTCGCAGGGTGCGGTGCGGTGGTTTTGTTTGAGATTCTACTTAGGACATGATAATATGCATAAGGTATAGAGATGAGTCAGCCCCGCTGCGACATCAGACGATAAAGACGACATGCCCACGCACGATCGTGCGGCATGCAGCTAGCTCGGCTTATTTACCTCTCGCTTCACAGCATTTTGGAGTTATCAAGAAGCGAGAAGAGAGCAACATGTGAATTAGTATGATATTGTTCAAACGCGCCTGGTACCCCGTGTACCGTACTGAATTCAAAGACATCTATATTAACAACGAACGGTACCTAAATGACTAATTTTACTAAGAGATTAACCAAAGAATCAGATGGTCATCGTAAGAATCCCAATTCTGACGAGATCTGAGATCTCCCGGATACTTTTCTATTAAGTAAAATTCGATTGAGCGGTAGTCAATGACTGCAACGTCGAAAATGGCGCGCCTGAAATCGAATAATCGATCCTGAAACTGAAAGGTATTGAGAAGTTTTGAGTCAGAGCCAACAATCAAGCGGGATCGTACCAAGCGCACCGAGAGAGTTGCATGAACTGCCCGCCCCCACAGCCCGCTGTAGCAGTAACCGTCCTATTGCGCAATCATCATCGTGTCCACAATGTTATGGCCCCAGATCGTAAATGCCATGATGAGAATGCCTGAAGTCGTAATATTATTTCGTGTTCATCGAAGAGCAAATGACAGCTCACATAATAAATCGAAATGATGCATAGACAGAAACAGAAGCATGACAGTGGCGAGTGCCCTCGTCATGATAGATCGAAATCTCGCTCAAGCCGAATAGAGCAACAATCGCATGCTGCTCATCAAACCTCGAAAACACATATCGATCCTCCCGGAGAATTTGGTAAGAATAATACTCATGTAAAAGACAGAAGGAGGCGTTCTTCCGACGAGACCCATCGGTCAAGTCTCCAGAAACTACGGAGGTCGATCGACTCGAAAATACGACGCTCCTTTCGTGGCACACAAAAAGAGATTGAACAGCTATACTGCGATCAAGAAGACGCCGATAGCATCCCTGTGACATTGAGTACTGTCTCCAATTCGGATGATTCTTCTTGCTTCAATGCTAATGAAAGCAAGGAGGATTGTAATGACAAAGGCTCCATTTTGAATGATTCATATTCTACCGAAGACGACGATGGGTATGGAACAGACCAAGCGGTTTGTGGTGCCAATCAATTTATTTCACCAAAGAAGTCAACAATGTCAGGGTTAAATAGTTATCGACACAAGCAACCAATAGATTCAAGAGCACTGCCACCAAAGGTGCAAAAGATTTTTGAACAATTGTTACATGAACAAAGAATTGCCTTGGATGCATGGGATGATGTGGCAGCGGAATACCACAAGAGAATAGAACCGTTTACATCCTTGTTTGTTCCTCATTTATTGGACTCCAAACATCAATTCGTCTCTTCCTCGCGCAGTGAATCGTTAACGGTTGTGGACCACTGTTTAACTGGGAAGTCCGTGCTAGATGTTGCTGCTGGTACAGGCGCTGGGGCATTATATGCTGCCTCCAGAGGAGCCTCTTCAGTCATGGCTACTGATTTCAGCAAAAATATGATAGACGTCCTTCAATCTCGCATTGATTCTTCTCTTTGTCGTAATCTAGAAACAAAAGTAGTGAATGGGCTGTGCTTGCCGCTTCGCTGGAAGAATAAATATGACGTTGTCTTCTCTAACTTTGGTGTGATTTACTTTCCAAAGGTAAGACAAGGGTTATCGATGAATCGATTAATTGGATTTGCTGTATATACTAATCTCATTGATGTTTGTTCTTCTTCGTTTTTTCTCACGAATGCTAAAGGTAAAAGAAGGGTTATTGGAAATGGTCCGATGCACAAAACCAGGCGGAAAGGTCTGTCTCTCAGGCTGGGGCTCCAAGGAAGAAACTCTCGCGTTTTCTATATTTCCCGAAGCCGTGGAAAGGTGTGGATTTGACAAGTCCTGGTACCGTGCCCAGTCTTCAGCGCGGAAGCGTTTACTTGCATTAGCAGGGGTATTACCCGAAAATACTGCTTCTAGAAGAAAACGCTATCGCGGCATTAGCCTTACCCCAAACTACTATTGCCCTGCAACACGTGTGGCAGCAAGTCAATATTTACTGCGATCAATCATGGCTGATGTGGGTCTTTACAACATAGAAGTGATCCCTGTCACCAAAGATATGAGGTTGGACAGTGCTGAAAGCTACTGGAACCGCTTCGTGTTGGCGTCGCCCAATCTAAAACGTTTTGTCGAGCATTGTCTGAGTTCAGAAGAAGTCGTGCAGCTCAAAGATGCTGTTTCTGATATGCTATCAAGCCATTGCATAGACGGCCAAATAGTTCTAAAAGCTTCAGCCTATGTTGCCATTGGATGGAAAACGTTGGCAAGAAAACAACGAAGTGGCCAAGATACAAATGAAGGTTGAATGAGTAAGATAGTGAGATAGTTCCCTGATGTAAGGGGTTGAACAGATTCCAATGCTCTCCACCTATTGGCTAGTTTACACCATTATTTATAGAGTTAGTTATCCAACTTCACCATTTTCATGTGTGTCCAGGATACGATAGCAGGTGCCTAGAATAAATAACACTCAAAGAAAAAGGTATCAATTCCTAGCAGTACTTTTGTTTGCTCTCCCTCTCTGATGTTAGCTAGGGCTTGCATCAAGATTTGAGTTATCGCCTGTAAGGAGTTTCAATTCTCCTTCTCTGACACGAGAATATAGCCACATCAATGGTTATGCCCTTAAGCTTCTTGTTTCCTTCATAGCGTACATTGACAGTCTTCCCAAAGTCGGGTGGGTCTGCCGACACTCCATTAGACAATGGTACTCCCACGCAAACTTGGCCAGGTTGGCAATTAGATGTCACACGTGCTGCCCGATTAACAATGGGACCAAAATAATCCGCCATCCCTGTGGTACGATGAGGGCCCATGCTCGTGAAGGGACCAGACAGAATACCAACCTTGAACATATTCTCACGGTCCACATTCCCCACTAAACCTTGAGCTGCCTGCGCTTCAGTTTTCAACTGCAAACCAAAAAACACTGCATTGGCCATTCTGTCAAAGGCAAGCATCCAACATCCATTATCCTCTTGGCATTCATAGCCGGGTGGATTCAACCCTAGCATTGTCTTCCGAACATGCCTCGCGAGTATCCCAAGGTTACGAGCTTTCATAGCAGGGTTGTCGCACAGGCCCACCGTATAAACGAAGGCAATTGTCACTCGCCCATTGGCATACGGCGCATTTAGAAAGCTCGTGGTCAGCTGCCTCTTTGATATGGCAGGGGGGAACAGTCGTCCTTTTACTAAAGAGGCGTCTTTTACCATGCTTCCATTTGCGTCGGGAGCATCGTGACGACCACGAGCTTCAAAGAAATCAAATGCCAAGTCGCCCGGAACTAGCTGCATAATCCGCCTCGTGACCTTCGAGGGAGGATTTTTCGTCTCATACAGGAGATGTTCCCCACAATCTAGCACCTGGGGACGGCCAAGACATCGCTCCGCCATGCCACTAACTGCCTTCCAAGTTTCCATAGTTGTCAGTATTTGTCCCCCGTGACACATTCCCTCTACGGCTTTGGCTATTTTTACAGCCTCCCCGGAATATACCATTCTACCTGTCATTTCATGCACTCGACTGCCCGTCGGTCCATGATGAATGCCAAACCTCACCCGAAATCCCCTAAACTTGTATGAAGGGGAGTTTTTCCCATCAGGATGCTTCAATATCCCCGGTGGCCAATCAGCCTTGTACAACTTAAGCTGTGCCTCCAATGCAAATGCCAACGCATCCATAGGATGCTGAAAAGCTAAATTAAATGCATCCCCCTCCGTTGTTATTTCGAACCCCGAATGATTCGTATAGGTCTGCCTCATGATGATATCATGGATGTCCTGTGCTTTCTTCATGTCGCTGGGGCATGACTCCCATAGCGATGTTGATCCCTGGACGTCCGTGTAGATGATAGTCACGTCCCCCCCTGGAGATGTCATGTCTTTGGCTCTTTTAATAGCACTAGGACGTAAAGCTTCCTGTTTTGTTATCATTGTGCAATTATCATCGTCGCTATCGTCATCTTGTGCTTGATAGTTACGAGCAGATGCGCGAAAATTATGTTGATGATTGGATTCGTTGAACCAAGTGGGATTTGAGTCCATCGGTGGAGCATGACCCATGCTGTAATTCCTGCGAGGGGGCTCTCTAGCTCTAGGGCTAATTACATTGCTTCCATTACTCCATGTTTGATTCACTGATGAAGGGTTTGGATGGGTGAGACTCTGACTCATTGGACCAGCTGGTGCCCTACGATAACCACGACCGGGACGTTG